>PNEQ01003427.1:76140-97574 GCA_003012365.1 Medauroidea extradentata
CGCTGGATTTACCGGTTCGGCCCACCGCAACTATTATACCAAGTACAGATAAGTCGTGATTACATCAAATTCCGTAGAAGGTTAGTACAACATATATTCAATGGAGTCTTTCAACCTCTTTCCCCTTCCATGGGTTTATAAATTGTCAGAAATCAGTCAGTCCTGCTTTAACACACCAGTATTCGGGTCCTTAGCAACTGGGCTCTCACTCAACTCTGACGGTCGCGGCGCACTTGTGTAAGGTAGGCCGGGCGGCTGTTGTTTATGTGTCGGGAATTCACTCCCAGTTGCAAACCAAACACTTGGTAAAGAGTCTCGGGACCCTATTAGGCTCATACTGATGCCGGAGTGCTGGAGGACATCTCACATGGCTATGTTAACCCCAAATTAAAGAAAGGACACACTAAAGAAAATTATGTAAGTTCGGCTAAGTGCCTTACAGGGTCAGTACCGCCACATCTGGCACAATACGTGAGGCCGGTACCACCACAACTTCGTACCTGAAGATTATAAACCAAATACTGTATCACAACTATTTCAATAAATTTCATGAAATAAAACTAACACAATATTAATACATACAAATAAAGGAAATACTAAAGGTCTAAGTGGTGGTGGGTGGACTGCCTTACAACCCCTCACTTGACATGCAGAGGTTGTCCCCACAATCCTCTGTGTATCAAGTACAGGATTACAGCCCTGCAGGTTAAACAAAACTTCGCATGAAAAATATCAACACTCAGATACCAAAAGCAGTGACACAACAACAGAAACAGCAGCAGCTTTAAACACGTTGCACTATCCAACGTACAATACAACAGAGCGACGACGAAATAGCAGCACAAAACACTTCATGGTACGTAGCACAATAATACACAGATCACACCAAGAAAATTTCTACAAAATTTTACAAGATAAATTTCACGAACCATGGTCTTTATGTGAGTCAAACACATTAGTATAGAAAAACTCAAACACAAATTTCTATTATTTCCCCAAATTTAAGTTAGCACATCAAGTGATTGGATGCACATGCCCAGTTTCGTTTCTCTTTTAAACATGTGACTGTACTGTCAGGAAATAGCAATGCACACATGACCGCAACTCAAAACTAATAGTATTATGTGTACATGTAGGCAAAGATGCTGAGCACACAGGAAAGTTATAAATACACACACAAACTTATATTCTTTCTCACAAAAATATTACTATTTAAACAAGCCTTCATGAAAACACTACTTAATGCACTATAAGCTTTTTACATTAATCTGCTGAATTCAACGGTTTTGAGTAAACACCCACCATTATAAGATCGGGTAGATTTAAGAAGAAAAAAAAAAACAAAGTCCTTTAAAGTTCTATTGAATTTTATTGTTTCTTCCATTTTCATTACAAGTATTTTATTTAACATAAAAAAGCAATCTTATGCCAACGTAAATTAAAATTGTCTTAATAAATGCTGTATTTTTAGTAGTTGCATGAGATCAATTTAACCGATGTCGGTGGAAAGTAAAAAAATTAACTTTATGCAACATATAAGATCATAATAAAGGCGCTAGTACATACTTAAGATATGAATACGAATACCTCCCTAGATTTTTATAAATCTTGTTAATTGATATTCAAATACTTTTTGTTTTCTCGTGTTGATTTGTTTTATAATGGTCATTGACATAAGAGTTATCAAAGGGATGCAGCCTGCAAGGTCACTGGCTAGGTAAACATCATACTGTAAAGAAACATAAATTTCATAACTTATTCCTGCAACTCAATTTAATACATATGTAGGTTTGAATAATGCAAGTTCGGTTTGTTTTTGTATAGCTTTTGGCATTTAAGGTACCTGGTTAAAAAGTAACACACGGTAAAAAAAATTACTAACACATGTAAAATAAAGTGGTGTGTGCGAGTTAGTACTAGTCTGTTCTTGAAAATGTACTTACATATTGTAACAGTTGTGTAATGATGCTGACAGCCCCAAGAGCATCCTAAACAAGATGAAGGAGGCACTGTCAGTTGGAGATATTGTGGTAACAACTGGCAGTGTATCGATGGGAGAGAGAGACATATTGAAGGAAGTGCTAGTAGCTGACCTGGGTGCCACTGTACACTTTGGACGAGTCTTCATGAAGCCAGGGTGAGTCTCAAGCAATTACATGGTATTCACTGTAAAGTTAGCACATTTGAAGCATAATGGTTATCATAGCTCCTTATAGCTAACTTTCATATTTTCACCACTTGGGTATAAACATATTATAAACTGAATGTTTAGATTTCACTTGTATGAAAATAAAAGTTTCCTCAGTAAAACATACGGTTTGATTATTGTTCCTGACAAGTCAGTGCTTAATTTACAGTGACCTGCCTGTACCTTAGTATTTTAAACATGTTTGGTCAAAATTGGGAACTGACGTCACCAATACAGAATTTGTTCCCTCCCCCAGCAGTCAGAAATGGTGAAACTGTTGAGCAAATATACACTTGAGGGCGCATGATACAAAAATAATACATATAGCTCAGTACTGATTTATATTAATGTCTTGCAAAAGTAATATCCTATTGTAACTTTATTTTGCTCATTAATTCAAATATGATGGCTTTAAAATGGTACCTTTAGTGATGCAACTTCTTCCCAAGTTACCTTACCTAAAAATTTAAATTTCGATTTGTTTCCTTCAGTTTTTGAACTCCTAATTGAATGAAATACAATTTGGAATAAAAAAAATAATTCTTTCTTTTAAATTTAATGTAAACACTTGGAATGGTACTGTGATTTGTAAAATATTGTCTTTATTTCACATTTAAATCTGTTTCAATAAATCAATTCGAAGTTAACATTACTTTTCTCGTCTGTATTGTGGGCAATTAAACACTATAGATTTTAGTTTGATTGAATTGACTAGCCAGAACCTTGGTGCAGTACTCTGGTTTGCACATATTGTGTTGCTGTGTGTGTGTGTGTGTGCATCAATGAATTGCTTTAATTTTGTTTTATCGAATGATGGTGTATTTTATGACTAAAGTAAAATTACAGTTTTTTGCTTTGATTAGGCAAACAGAGTTTTATTATAAAGTGCTAATTGTACAATCGACCCCGTCTAACACGTCCTATTTCTGCCGCCATCGCGCCCCAACTAAACAAAACACTCATCCGGCAATCTCCTGGCAACCGTTTCCTAGCTCCGATAGATCACAACAAACCGATGACAAACACAAACAAGAAAAACTTAGCCGGCCATCTCTCGGCGACCGGTCACGAGCTCCGGTGAATCACAACCGACGTTTACACACTTGAACAGAAAGACTTAGCCGGCCATCACCCGACAACCGTCCACGGGCTCCGATGTATGACAACTAACTTTCCTGGCCGGACACTCTGACTTACTCGGCCGAGCGGCGGAGGGATACATCAGGATCCAACTTGCCTAAAAAACTGGTCGACGGACATTTATAACCTAAAAATTGTATGTAACATAATTACTGATAAATTTACAAAGCGTTTTATTCCATAATACCAGCTAAATATTCCTTAAGTTTATTAATTGGGGATGTGCAGCGTCATCAATCTGTCGCGGATCACCACTGTCACGGAGTTTTGCGCCAGACACTATCACCCACGACGATCGAGAAACGCCCGGCAGAGTTCATCGCATTTCAGCACGTCCCAATACGTGCCTCCAAGCGAGTGAACTCTGACCTGCCTGCCAGATAAATCCACCCAAACACAGGCTAGCTCAAAGCTTATTTGAAATGTTAAAAGCCAGCACTTCTCTATACGTGCTTCCAAGCAAGAGAACTACGACTAGCCTGCCAAATAAATCCCATTCCAGGAGAAGCAAGCTAAGAGGCTACTTGAAATTTAAAAAATCCAAACAAGGCAAAATATAAGAAAAAGTAGCTGAGAAAAGTTGCTTGAAATTAAATTAGCTTTAAAATGAGTCCAAACACAATATAAAGCCGATAAAATTGACACGTCAAATTAAATACTTTTCTCTTGTTTTAACATTTAAATTTTAAATTTTGAATAAAGTTTTAATGTAAATTTCTCTATTAGCATCCATAATTAATATGTTGGATCCCGCTGTATACATCCTTATACCTGGTTAAGTTGGCCTACTTAATTTGTTATAAACAACAGAAAAAAATTAATTAAGGCTAAAAAATAATTTGAAATTACTGTTTGATAAGAGGCCAAGTACTAAGTGATACGTGCCAGTGCATGTCACAGTATACTGAGGTTGTTCCTTAATAAAGGTTGTTGTTCCAAGTGTCCCTCCCAGTTCTTTACCTTGTGTACAATTGTATGTAACCATCGCTAATGACCTCACTGTTGACGAGACGTAAAGACCACTAGTGTTGAACATGTAAGTATTTATTAATCTTCTCGACAGTTGACTTTGTTCAAGTTTTGTTTATGGATTGAGCACTTAGTTTTTTACATAGTTAAGAATAAATGGCTTTTGCCATAACATTTTTTTCATTTGTGCTTTGCTGGCTTTTGTTTTAGGAAGCCTACTACATTTGCAACTTTAGAGTTTGATGGGAAGAAAAAGCTTATTCTGGGACTGCCAGGAAATCCAGTGTCTGCAACTGTGACTAGTCACTTGTACGTGCTGCCTGCCTTGCGGAAATTGTCGGGACATCCACCACTGCCAACTATCATTAAGGCTATTGTGAGTAGATGTTGGTGATTTAATGAATGCAACCAAGTTCAGATTCCTTTAAATATTTACTTACAGAGGAATACGTACCTCATTGCAAAACTGCATTGCAGTGGATTAAAAATATTTCCTTTTTATGTAACTACTGTAACATTATAAAATCTATTGCCCAGATTGATACAAAACTACCCATATGTGTCCGACAGTCATATTTGCTGCAAATTTTTAGCATAAAGTCCCATAGTTCCAGTGTGACATTGAAAGGACTGTACACCATTCCAGTTCCGTATGCAAAATATAAGTGCCACATATGTACCATAGTCTATTTTGTTTCTGATTTGTGATAATTTATGCCAGTTATTTCTTCTCAAATGAATTTGCTGTTGATGAGCCCTGCTTACTTCCTACCCAAATTCTGTTGCATACTGTATTCTTGCGCCTCTTGAATAAAAGTAGACCTAAAAAAAATCTTCCGTCACCTGGTGTAAGATGCATGTTGCCATAGTCTGTTTTGTGTTTCATATCAACTATGTGTTACTTTATATGAGAGGGGGAAAGCTTGGTAGGTGTATTTCCCTTGCAGAGCACTAGATCCACCTCTTATGGTGAAACACAGATTAGTATTATCAAAGGATAAACAGTGACAGATAACTTAGTTCCGTGCTTTGAAATTTTATTACATTTAATTAGCACCTACAGAATGCACGGTCAGTGGGAGGTAGTTGAGAAAACAGGTTTAAAGTGAACATGTTAAGGCCTCACTCTTTAGTTTTGCAGTGGTTTCAAAAATATTATTTTTAATGCAAATTAATATCTGTGTATCAAAAATTAATTCGCAAATTAATATCTGTGTATCAAAAATTCATTCTTACAGTTTTAACGCTTATATATTATCATTTGTATCTGAATTTTTCTGTTGCAATACACCAAACGGATTTTTAGATTTTTGACCCTGAAATATAAGAAATAAGCCGAAATGAAGCAAAATAATTTTTTCTAGTAAACGGTACATTATTTAACAAAAAAACGCTCTGGCAAAATAGTGTATTGTATGACTGTACACAGTGTCAAAATTTTTTTTAAGTATTTGGTTTAAAATATTTACGTTATTTGCAGTTGTTTGACATAAATGAAAGATCATGGCCTTAAATTTATAATGTTCCATACCTTAATTATGGAGAAGTTGAAAATGCACTATAACACTACAATAAGTTATAAAATTCAATTAAACTTTTTTTGCTTAGGGTGTGACAGTCACAAATTGCTTACAGTAGCATAATGATAGTAGCTATTTGAAATACAGTTCCAAATCTGTCTTATTACTGCTGAGTACAGGACATGGTTGGAATTCAGATAGACATGGATGAGAGCACTATTGTGATCTCACTGGGTCATGAACAAAGGCATTAGGTGGGGTGGCTATCATGTGGATGTTGATCTGTAGCGAGTCAGTCAGCATCTCAGTGGCCACATTACGTGCTCGGCTCTAGCTGACTTCATAGCGGTTGGCCTCCTTGGTGGCCATTTACCACAGTTTATAATTTAGCCAACTCTTGATTTTCAGGAGTAACTTTCACCTCGTTTTCTTAACAGTCTTACTACACACAGTTCCATTTTGGCTTGTGTGTAGTATGGGTGCTCTTCATAGTATCCATTTATTTTGTTTGTCATGTTGTACATGGTATTCTTTACTGACAGTGTGTATTTTCTTTCCATACTTTGTCTTGTGGTTAACCTAATGACTCAGATATCCTCGTGGTGAAAAACTTTTTATACATGTATTGTGTGTATCAAGTTTTTTACTGAATAGGGAAAGCTTGTAAATAAAAAGTCTGAAATTGCAGTACATTCGAGTTTTAAAAATCTTTTAATGTTATTTGCGTGAGTGATATATTTTGGTTAGCGCTTGACATCGAGGTCTTTAGTGCTGGTGAGGGGTGACATGATGTGGGTATTGAACAGTGCCGGGATGAAAGGGCGGGGGAAATGGGAGATCCCTGAGAAAACCCGCTGACCAGTGGCATCGTCCAGCATGGTTCCTACATGCGAAAATCCAGGGACCGACCCCGCCGGGAATAAATCCTGGATCGCCTTGGTGGGAGGCGAATGGTCTGACCATTTAGCCACCACTGCCTCAATGTTATTTGGTGTGGTGTGAATTATGTGGAAGGCAATAAGAAATTGTTTGCTGTGAGTCAGGATACTGAAAGCTGAATGTTAACTTATTTGGTCAGACTGAAGAGGAACTACCGCTGGACCCAAGACCAGAATACCACAGGGCTGTGTTATCTTGGGAGACTGAGCATTCTGTCCCTACAGCCAAGAGCACTGGTATGTATGTTTGCATTTTGCCAGCTTACCTTATGTTATACCGTATTTTATTGTAAGTGGGGAAAAAGGCTGTTATACTATTAATTGCAATGAAATTTGGACAGAACTGCTTAAGTACTTGCAGGTTAGCATACATAAAAACTCAAGTGGAAGATGCACTTTTTCATGTTTTATGCAGTTGTGTGGTCATAATGTTTGTCTGACTAGGCCAGCTTCCTTGGGTTACAAATGGTGGCACAAAGCAGTTAACTACGTTGTGGTATAACTAATGGTTGCATGAAAAATGTTTCAGGGAACCAAATTAGCAGTCGTCTGCTGAGCTGCTCTGCTGCAAATGCTTTACTCTTGTTGCCACCACGAAGTGATTCAATGACATTCATTGCTCGTGGCAAGCTTGTGGATGCCATGATCATTTCTAGGATCTGATGATCCTCCTGAAATTGTTGTACTGTGTATTCTATAGCATATTTAAGTTTGAATTGCACTCCAGTTCTGTAATACAGTCAGGTTGATACAATTTATTAGAATGTTCTGTAACTCTGCGAAACAACACCTTTCTTTCTCAATTGAGCTAGTGTTTTGGAGTGACAAATTTGTGCTGAGCTAATTACTGGTGTGCTTCAGTTGTCATTTGAGAAAAAATTTTTTCACCTGTTCTTCAACGCAATAAGTTTATCACCTGTGTTGGAGATATGTTTTTACGATAAGTGAGCTGATAATGAACAAAAATAATTTTAGAAAGACATTTTAGTGGTAATTTTTTTTGCGTATTCTGAGCGGTAGTGTGTTGTTATTCAGTATTAATACTGTAATTGTTTTATAGATTTTTAAACAATTTCAAACAAAATTTATTATGTAAATGCTTATGTGAGCATGTGATCACAAAACAGAATGTAGCAAATTACAATAATAAAGACTAAATAGTATAGGTGGTACGTAAATTAAAAATTAATATTTTACAAAGTGGCATTTCCAGCTAGTCTGGTATGAAATGCATTTTTAAATACTTTCAGAAAATTATTATTATACTATTATGAACCTTACACTAGTACACAAAAGTGCCTAGCAAAATGAACTGCATTATAGCTAATTAACTTACAATTCTGTACGCTACACAACCACTATATACTGTACGTATAAACAGAATATAAAAATCTTTATATTTTTATTGTCTACAGGGTGAATTCATAACCTAAATAAATGTGTGCTGGTATAGATATTTTACACCTTGCATAAATGTGATTACATATAAACTGTGGCCCTAATTGTATAGTACATGTCCAGATATTTAGTGTTGTGTTCATATTTGAGAGATATACTGTAGTACATTAGTGATTGTAGTAATGCCTTCATGTACTGATGTTGATCCAGAGGTAAAATACATGTTGAAGTAGTTTTTCTTGAAGGAGTCAATGGTGGCTATACTGCAGCTTGTACTTAACGTTCTTTAAAATGTTAAAATTATGTTTTCTTGTAAACTGTTTAGCGCTTTCATACTAAGAGAGTATCTCCAGATATTTTGTCATTGTTATGATTGTTTGAATTTTAATTACAGCACTGTGGTAAAAACTTGTTTGTGTTTCAAATGTAGGGACAACATAATGAATTGTGTTAGTAGCTTCACAAATTGTATCTGCATTTTTATTCCGTCATTCAGCTAAGTACCTACATATTTTGTACAAAATTAAATCACTGGTTTGTATGTTCTTTTAACTTGACTTTTTTTAACCCTTGTTTTAATTTTTAAAAAAAATTATGTGGTTTTTAAGAGAAGGTATAGTGGATATTTTAATCTGAAACAACTTCACAGATTTTTCCTGTATTATTTCTGCCTCGATGTTCCAAATTGTACACAGAATGTGGTTAAAGTGCCTACCAGATTACCTCCCGAAAGACTGGTTGACAGTTGTCAATAGGTAATTAAGTTCTATTGTGATTAGGTACAGCGGTTTTTACATGCTCAAGACACCCACATACGACAAGACCATTTTACTAATTTTATTGTTCACCATCTGAATGAGCTTTAATGTCTATATAGGAAGTTCTTGCAGTGTGCAGTTAGTGTGCACCACAAAACTAAAACGGCCTTACTTCTGCATTCTTTCCAATAAAACTCTTCTATAAATTTTATTCATCGGAATTCAAAGTACAGTAATACTTGTCGTTTGTAAAAAATAAGAAATTTTTAGCACTAACACACGTCGTGAAACTAGGTACAGTATGTATTTTTTTACTAAGCATTTTCATATGTTGTGAAAGTTAAAAAAAAATTAACAAGATTGGTAAATTAATAGTGTAAAGAGAAAGCAAATACTGATACTATTAATCAGTGGTAAGATTCAGCAAACTATTCTTTCAAACTGTCAGGCTGTCTTACTATTGAATTCATTATAGCTGATACTAGATTTTACGGAATTAATGTTAATTTAGAACAGATGTCGTAATGTGGCAGCATTAAATTTTACAAGTGGTTAAATAAAATGCACATACAATCATATGTATAAATGTTTTAAGAAAATTTTACGTAGTACTACTGTAGCATAAAAATTAATTTTATAGTGGTTTACTATTTTATACATAGATTTTTCAAGAACTTTGATTCTAACTCATTGAGAACACTGTGAGGAGTCATCTTTCCATGTGTCTACAATATGTTTCTGAATACGGTACATCATAGTTTTTATAGCCACTATGTTTGTCTTAGTCTATTGTTTTCGCATGGCCAGCAAATAAACCAACAAACGGCTAGTATCAACAATAGGCACCATACTTCAAAACAAAATCCATGTAGATTCCAGAGATCCTTTAACTGAAGACACATTTTATATTGCAGAAGCACTTTTGACACATCCAGAATGAAGTATGAGGGTAATAATGGAGCTGAATTTTGTTGGCTGATAACACCTGCGTAATAAGGTTGAAATTTGTGGAATATTTTTTGATTAGATGGTAAGTAATGCTGATTGGATGACTGTGAACTAACAGTGCCTCAAATACACGACCTTTTCTCTCACATACTGTAATTTTTTTCTCAGGGACTTCATCTTCTGACCTCTAATCAAAACACTTACATGCAGGGTTTGAAATGAGTATGGATGGGAAAAATTTAGAAGCTGTCGTCCAGTGGGAGGTGTTCTATAATACACTAGACCCCCGATTTTACGAATACTCATGGTTCCTCTCATCGCATTCGTAAAATCACTACCTTCGTAAATTCGATAGCGGCTTATTTTGCCCCTCCCCCCCCCTCCAACGGACAAAACAGAAAATGTTAAAATTGCATTTTTTCTGCAAAGTGTCTCTATCTAGGCCCCGACTTCCGTAGCGTTTTGCGGGAAATTAATTAACGTAATAATGTAAACATAAATTGATATCAGTAGCCAGACGTCACACTGTTGAGCGGTAGATATGACCGACCCTTGTCCACAAAAAATGAGAAAATCGAGATTCCGAGTGTCTTCCCTCGAGTGAATAGCCCGACTCCCGTAGCATTTAACGGAAAAATAAAGCAAGTGATAGTTTAAATATAAATTTATAACAATAGTCAGACGTCTTATAATCAAAAGAACACCGCTAAACAATAGATATGACCAATCCTTTTCCTAAAAAAAAAATTAGAAAATCGAGATTCCGAGTGTCTTCTCTCAAGCGAATAGACCGACTTCCGTAGCATTTAACGGAAAAATAACGCAAGTGATAGTTGAAATATATATTTATATCAATAGGCAGACGTCTTACGATCAAAAGAACACCGCTAAACAATAGATATGATCGACCTTTGTCCTAAAAAAAAAAGAGAGAAAACCGAGCTGTCGAGTGCTGTCTCACGAGCGAATAGCCCGATTTGCGTAGCGTTTAATGTAAAAAAGTAGGCATTCCTTACTAGTAAAATGCCCTTGTAAATTATTCACCAAAGAAAGAAGGAATAAGCGGATGTATTTATTCATTGCGCAGTTTTATATAACTTAACGTAAAAACATTCCCTCGACGTTGTTGCATTGTACGAGAACGTAGATACTAGTAGCGTGCAGAGCGGACAGATAGAGCAACTGTACGAACGTTCACAAGATGGCGGATAGATAGCAGCACCGTAGCATATACCGATGTTGTTCCCAAAACGCCATTTTGTGACGTTCTTACCTACAATCGTCGAGAATTACATGTATAAGTGATTGAAAATAATCACTTTCACAGTCAGTATATGCGGTAAAAATAAATTAGGAATTCCGGGATTACGTAATACACGAACGTCTATTTATTTTCCAAGTTCGGCATACCCGGAGACAAATGTTTCTACACTTGGATAATAGGTAGCGCTATAATCGTGCTCACTTGTGAAATGCACGTTTTACGACACGCAGTAACGCATTGTTCAAGCAAATTATGCGCCAAGTTAATTGTTTTAAGTACGTATGGTGTTAACGCAATAAAGAAAAATATCACGCAATTATTTATAGAGTTCGTGTAAAAAAGTAAACTCATTCGGCGCGAGACGAGAGAGATATAAGACGACGTGAAACAGCCTAGAAGGAGGCTGTACTATAGTTAAATGAGCATATGCGCATGCGCTGGAACTTCGCGTCTATAGTACGACCTCAATATAGATCCTGATACGTCGTAGTTGGAGACAGGCAGGCCGGCCGGCTTGTCACAGGCAGCGCCGCCGCGCGGTTTTCAAACTGTCACTGCCACATTTTTTAATGGATTTTCGCTATTTTTGTTTTATTTTTATTATTGTGACTTACCAAGTAATAACTGCAACTCTACAATTCATATTTTAATGCCGTGAATTAGATACAGTATGTTTTATTCATTGTCAACGTAATTCCTTACAATTTTTTTTGTCATATAATTTTGATATTTTTTGAGGGTTCCTGAGATTGTATTCGTAGAATCGCTACCTTCGTTAGATCCAGGGTTCGTAAAACCGGGGGTCTAGTGTATTATGAACTTGTGCCAACATTTAAAAATATGCTAGGGGTTCTTCTATAACGCTCCAGATGTTTAATTAATTTTGTTGCAGCTTCATAACATTGCACATTTGGCTTACTATTATGGAGTATATTTAATGATGAAAAGGTAAATTTTTAATGCCATCTGTCAGTTGATATACATCTGTAATCTTAAAGGTTAGGAATGGATGTTTATAAATTTTAAATTTTTATGCCACTTCTGTTTTTAAATATGTATGTGTAGTGTTTTTACACCATTGGTGCTGTAGTTATTTGCCTAAGGCATAGTTTTGTATTTGTGCATACTGAAATTGACAATTTTAAAAGGAGTTAATTTTTTTAATGTTTTTATTCAATAACGTATTTAATACTGCATACACTGTATTTGTATGTGCTACATATTGTTAGTGTACTCTTGGTTATTTTTATACCATGGCATGTTCAGTATTATTAATAATGAGATGATGCTCTGATGAACGCTCTATCCTCATACACCAATTTAAGAGTAAATCTTGGACTGTGTGATCTTTAGTGTAATTGTAGAATACATATGTAATGATCCTAGATAGGTTTCAGTGTTGGCAGCTGTCATTATCTTGAGGTAGGGGGGAAATCCTATTTCTAGTAGGTTTAAATCTAAAATTTGTTTTAGTGTCTGCAAGTATAGCACTTGCAGAACTGTAGAATACTTTTTAAGTTTGGCGATAATTTTAAATAGTTTAATAAATATTGGTGTAGTACATATATTGTGTTCTGTATTATGATCATCAATTAAAAACAGCATATGAGCCCCATTAGCTAGCCTCTCAGTATGTATTGCAAAGACTCATCCTGCTACCTCCTATTGACTGCTAACTCTCTTCTAGTGTTCCTACTTTTAAATTGTTGCATCCACACAAGAACACATTTACACTTTGTACTCAGTAAAATATAATAGAATTTATTTTTATTTTGTTGCAAGTTTTTTTTTTTGTGCAAAAATAATTTTTCAATTAGTCAGCCAAACTGGATAACACATTTGCTAATTATACTGTAGTTAAATTATAAACCTGTAGCCTTTCATGTGTAACTACAATCCATGTCCTATGTTACAACAATTTTAATTTCAAATTATTTTCGATGATTCTAGGAGTGTTTGAAGCATCTAATTGTTAGTAAAATAACACAGCCTGTGGCATGTTCATTATCATACTGTGTGAATTTTTGTACACAGTACTGCATAGTTAATAAAGTGATTTTTATATTTTGATATGTTAAATAAAGTTGTTTACAACTATGTAATTGCATATGTATGCAAGAAAGAGTGTTGAATTAATAATTGTGATTTATTGAGAATACGGTATTATGAAATTAAGTTGTAATTTGTTTTTAAACTCATAAGGTTTGACTGTCTATGTGCGTGTAGAGTGACCAATGTTTTGGACATATGCCAATGCAGCACACTGTGTCATCCCAGAAAATCAAGAGTGGAAACAAAAAACGATCGCACTTGGGTTATCTGGGATGACAAACTGCTGCAGTGGTGTGTATCCAAAGTGTTTTGTGTACTCAAGTGAACTTTCCACAGTAAAACTGTTGAGTGATCTCTTAGTTTTATAGTTTGGTAAAAAGACATTGTCCTTTACTCCTGTGATTGTGTTCCTCCCCCCCCCCCCCCCCAACTCTCACAATTGCTAATTAGACAGGCTGATAATAGTTTTTTTTTAAATTACTGTTTACACATTGTTACATGTTTAAATGGCAAATGTATAGCACCTACAGTTTTTAACTTGCATTTTGACAAATAGGTACACAGTTTGTGCAACTACTGTTGTAGTAGCTGTAAATTACTGTATATAGTTTGTTGTCTCCTTGTGATGAGCTTTCTTCAGCATTGCACAAGAATTTTCTTATACATCACAATTAAAAAACTTTTTTAGGACTGTGTTCACATTCTTAGTGTCATGATACAGTGCCAAAACATAAGAAAGTATTGCTTCAACAAAAAAAAAAATTATATACAGTGAAACCCTGTTAAGAAGTTTCTGAAGGGACTGAAAAGTGTAATCTTCTTAGCTGGGAAAACATCTTAAAAGGGTAAAATTACTATTGTATACATAGAAACTTTAAAAGTAATTCAAAATTATTAAGGGGAAAACTTATTAAGTGGGAACTTCTTTAGAGAGTTTCACTCTATTTTAACTATGAGACAAGTTTTGTTGGTAATTTTGCACGATTTTGCACTGTGTCCAAAAGAAAGAACATTTGTATATTGGTAAGTTTGAATAGTACTGTAAATGTCGGTGTTCACATGGGTGTTTGACAGGTTCATACTAAAATGAATCCATACATTTGTAGGAATATGTGTTTGTGTACATGTGTATAGGTCGTTTGGGATAGTGAGCACTCAAAATAGTCCTGTTAGTCTATTTTCAGCCAATTCCTATCTTTCTGTACGTAATGGCTAATGGTGGGAAATGTCTAACCTCTCTGGACACTTTGTTTTGTGTTTGTGCGTGTAAGATAAATTGTGTAGTTAGTAAGAATGTATATAGTTAAAAAAAAAGTTAATTCATGATGTAATATACAAATGTGTCGATTTCAGGTGATTTCATTTCTGTATTGCTGTATTTAAGTTAGAAAATATTTGGTAATTCTCTACCAACCATACAAGTTCTAAGGTAGCTATTGTTGATGTTGAATTATATGCATTAACGGCTAGTGATTTTTTTAAGGTGAATTCTGTAGTGCTCACTTTATCCCGAACGATCTCTACGTACACGCGTACAGTGATGTTTTCGTATAAAGAATTTCAGTATAAAAATGTATTATTTTAAAGTACAGTATAAATTAAAATACCTCTCTAAACATGTATTAAGTTAAAAGAAGTTCAAGTATAAAGTACGTAATTCACTAGTTTTGTCATGTTCTTTATATGAAGATTTTACTGTACAATACTGTATATGTGAAGAGTGAGTGAGAATCACCATCTTGAATTTTTGCATTTTGTGTCATAACTTTTCTTCAGGCTAAATGTTAGGAACTGTAACCTAACTACAGATATTGATAGAATTTTAGACACTGTAGATATCTTTTGTCTATACTGTTGTTACAGATGGAATTGCAGTTGGAAAATTCTTATTACTTTCTCAGCTACAATTCAATCTGTAACAACAGTAACGGAAAATAAAGATTTACGGTGTCTAATACTCTATCAATATGTATTCAATTCTATAATTAGGTTAAAGTTCCAAAAATTTACCCAAAATAAAAGTTGTGACACAAAATACAAAAATTCAAGATGGTGACTATCACACAATCTTAATCACCAGCTTTCATTGTGAGACACTTATTGTGGGTACTACATACATATATTTTAAATTTCAGGAGTAGTCTTCAGTGGCGTAGTAATCGTAACCTACAAATTCTTTACCTTTTCTCTTTTTTTTATAGTGTTATATCAAAACATTGTTGTACTAGAATATCAGTGTTGTTATTTTGATGTGTTTTCAGTCATAAAAGTTTTAAATTATGAGTGAGGGAATTTGTGTGGTAACTGAAGGGTTAAATTGGCCTACAAGTTGTATTTTGTGCTTTAAACTGTTTTTTTTTTTATGTGTGCAAAATACGTAGTTAAGTATAGAAAATTTTTGAAATCACGTGAATTTTAGCAATTTTTCTTTATTGTACAGCCTACTGTAATTACTGTTTTGTTATAATGTTGTCTATCATGTATTGTATTTGAAAATATATTTTATTTTGCTGTTGAATTTTGTTTGGGTAAAATTTTTTCTCTTTTGAATGGTTGTCACTTAATGTATATATTTCTTGTAAAATTACAGTATCCATTACTGTAATACTATAAATTGATGTAGTCTTCTCAGAAAATATTTAACTACCCTGTCTTGCCCATATAAATTTTCTTTGTCGTGTCTTAAGCACAGTGTCTTACATCGTGGACCGTCTTGGAGATCTGAATTTACAATCTTAAGTGTTGGAGGTCAAGTTGTAGGTAAATAAACCTTCTTGTTTACATGCAAACATTCTTTGAGGACCAGTATCCTAATATGTATTAGTTATACAGTCGAGCCTCGCTACTACGACTAGCTACAATTCCTGAAAAATTTGTTGTAGTTGTCAAACTGCAGTACAGTATTTATTAGACATCTGCAAAGCTTCGAAAATTATGAATACGAATCGAATATTAAAATATCTGCTTCGAATTATCGAATCGAATTGCCACAGGTAAAAATTGAAACACCACATATAGAGGTTATTTTCATACACTTGAAAGTTTTTTTCTTGAACTATTGCATGTATCACGTGAATTCACTTACAATCAAGAGTACGTCAACGAAACTACGAGTAGCACCACGGCGTACCGGTACACTTGAATAGGGCCGAGTATTTTGTTTCCACAGTTCAGATCATAATTTAACACCATCATTCGAATATATTTTTAATCATAAAAATATGCCGATTTGCATATGTATTTTGAAACTGCACAGCAAAAGTTATTGCACTTTTATATAATTGTTTATAAACATTATGTTGGTTTTGCGCAACGGTCTCTCTAATGTGAACAAAACAATGACTTACAGGATGACCAACCCACCCAATCACAACTGCTATATTCACGAGAGGGCGCGTTCCATTTTTGTCATGCGCAACCTTACGACTCTTCCAACTCGCAAGCTGTTATAATGTATTTTAAAATAGCTAACTTTTTCAACAGTCATTTTGCTTCGTTCTCCTAAAACGATCTACGATTTCGATTTTACACAACTGAATAAGCAAATAATGTAATATTTGATAATAGTTTATATGTGTTAAATGCCAAACACGAACCTAAAACAAATGTGGTGCTACTGAGTATCGATCAATGTTAAGTATTTTTTGGCTGGTAACCCTGATTTTTATTAGTGGTTAATCTCAGACTCTTCAAACATCTTTGGGTGAAGTTTTTCGTAGTTGCGGTAGAGTTTATTGTTAAATTAAATAATTGTTTATTCGTGCTGCCCGCTAATCACATGGAGAGCGCAAGTGGGACAAACGGGCGCAAAAAACGCAGCAAACTTTGGCTGTATTTCAAAGAACAAAGTGATAGTGCGGAATGTTTGCACTGTTCAAAACGTTTGAAAACGCCTACAGGAACAACTTCAACATTGAAGAATCATCTGGCACGCCATCACGTGGTTCAGTATGCAGAATATTTAAAACTTAGTGTAGAAGTTCATGACCAAATGGAAGATGCTGGCCAAGGCACATCATCTGCTAATGCAGTTTGTAAGAAACAACAAACCCTGCTTGACACTTACAAGAAAAAGATGTTGCCACCTCAAGGAAAAGAAGCCAATCAGTGATAAGATTGCCAGAATGTTCTAAACATAATGTATTTATTTGCCATTTTACACAGTAGTGGTAAAATACTTCTCTCAAATAAGAAAGATAAAATGTTTACTTAAAAATTTAGTTCGATTCGATAAAAGTTCGAAATTCGCGAATAAAAATTTCGATTCGGAATTCGATTCGAACTGAAAATCACTGATTCGCAGAACCCTAGTATTTATATCCCTTAAAAATAAAAAAAATTAGTGCATTTTTTGCTTTAAGTTTATGCTTAACTATTGCTGGCATCTAACAGATAAGTTTTTAAAATTAACTAATGATTTAATTTAATAGAAATTATTTTCTGTGAATATAGAGATACTCGAAAGCCTATTATGTCCTCTCCTCTTTTCCAAAAAATATTTTTAAAAGTGAGAAGCGAGTACTATGTTTTGGCGTGCATGCTCAGCACCGAAGGTTTTTTTTACTGAATTCCTATAGTAATTATCAGGTCTCATCGTATAAGCACGAAGGCAGGCCGGGGTTATTGATACAGTCAACTCTCGATTATACTACCCCAGGAATAATGACCCTCTCAAAGTAACAACCCATTTTCCAGGAACCGTGGAAAATTCAAAAAATTGGCTTAAAAAATTTTTATTCAAAGAAAATAGCAGAAAAAGGCATTGCATTTATTATGGCTGCAAATGGTTGCAGTTATTTCTCGAAAACTGTACTGCCGCACATGGTGTGTTTGTTCTAAAAATATATGTTGCAGCCCCTTCCTCTCGCACGACGCGATGACCAGCCAGCTGGCCCAAATGCCCCTTCCCATCCCCTGGCCGGTCGGCGACCCGCCTGCTTCTTTCCCTCTACCGGCCAACCACTGCAATAAGGCAGTTCGCTCACACCTTTTTCATCATGTGCGCGCTGTATCTTTTTTGCCTTTAATTTCTCGTGTTCTTGGATACAGTAGTCTGTCTTTCTGCCTATGATATTACGATTATACATTGTATTTAAACTAGGGATGGGTGGGATCCGAGTGTCGGTTCCACCAGTTCCTAACAAACCAGTACCGAGAATCGGCATTGAAAGGCAAAATCGGTACCGGTTCTTTCAAGTCTTCAAACAAATCCTTACAAGCTCGTTTATAAAAATAATAATTAATGCACTATATTAATGAAAATATGTAAAGGTGGGAAAAGGCAAAATGTGTGTTGTCCTTAAGTGTGTTATATGTTCCTCTACGTGCAGTACAGCTCTGTAAGTACTTGTACACTCCTATCTACATTTTATAGTAATGCAATATATTAGTTACAATATGGAAAAAACAAGCAAATCAAATGTCTAGCAAAATAATTTTTACATAACGCTGTATTTCTTCCTTACCAACTGCAATAAAACAATAGAAACAATAAACAAGTACTAAGTCCCATAGATGTGATCGCGGTGTGAGTCATGTAGCGCTGTGCTAACAGTCTCTGTGCCAAAGACACACACTAGCGCTAACGTCAATAAACAAATTGGTTGAATAATATTACTGCGGTATTCGTAAGCTGCAAAATTTTGCTTGGCGTTAAGTTTTAAATTACATAAAAGTAAAAGCAGCCTATGAGAGAAAAGTATTTATTTAAAATATCCTTGTTGATTGACTGGTACTTACAGTAGTTGTAAATTACGTTCTTCCAAGCGTTATTCGCAGTAACGTGATTACTGCTTTATAAAAACTTCAAGGTGGCGTTATGGTAAAGAAGATCGATAGTTGGTATGACTCGTGCAAAATTGGAAAACGCTGCATGACACGCACTTTACTCATGATTCAAAGGCCAAACGAAAATGAAAACTTGTTTACATAACACCGCGGCAATAAGTTTGGATATGATAATGAAGAAGTGCAAAATATGTGAGTGTAGCTGCAGTAAATACGGAATTTTTCTTTTCCCATAGTAATATTCTTCATGTTGAACAATGACCTCAAATGTGTGGCAGCATTTTGTTATCGACAATGAAAATGAACTCTTATGCCTAATGTTTATTACGCAACAAACACATTTCCAGAACAAAGTAAAATATCAATGTGCAACAATTGTGAATATGGTAAGTTAACCAAAAATAAAAACAGTTTATATAGGCTCTGTAGTATATTGGAAGTGGAACCGAGAACCGACTTTAAAGAATCGAACCGAGAACCGGAACCAGTAAAAAATTGGAACCGACCCGTCCCTGATTTAAACTTTATTACTTTTTCCGTTTTGTTAACTAAAATCTATTAAATATAATTACCATAATGTGATTTAATGATGTATACACAGTAATATTTATAAATCATTATTCTTTTAACAAGTGAAAGCAGGACAGTTCATATTGACACTACCAGACGTCGGGTGCATGTCTAAGATATGCATGGCACAGGGCAGTAGGACACTTGACAACAGCGCATCTGGTGTGTCACTAGCCCACACGTGCGCTCGCGCCCAAGCATACGCAATCGGCTCGACCGTAAATAACAGCTGTGGATACACTTGTATACGCCGGTGAGAAGAAAATATGAAACAGCATTGTGAAGGTATAAAGTGGTTCCATGAATGTGTTATCCAAGTTTACTAACAAAGATCATCATCTTGATGTTTGTAATTGTTTACTGTTGGTGAACAAATTGAAACTTTAGTATCAAATCCTCTCCATGCGCATTGGCAAAATGTGTAAATAACTCTTGCAGAGAGTAGAATCATTATACCAGCAGCCGAGTTACAGAAGTGAAAGAACTGCAAAACAAAGGGAGTTGTTATTACTTCCCATCTGCTGAGCGAGCGAGCGTCAGGAGCTGTGACTAGGTAGTGGTCAAAAGTGGCACAAGTGACATAGTTTAGACACGTCGTGTATGTTGTTTTTGAACTTACCAGTTTCCAGATAGGTCCTTGCGCACACAAATTATCGTACACGTGTGTGGTCGCTCGCTGCCAAGACGAGGTCCCAGAAGGCAAACAACTTTATCAAAATGTATGTTGTGCCAACTAGAATTACCGTTGCCAGCAAAGTTTGTACGTAATGTGTCGAAGAAAAGTCTTAGATGTCAACCATGACATACATTCATCCTATTGAAATATTTTTACTCTTTCAGTCAACAACGTTGCGATATTACCTTGTAAATAGTTTCGAAACGCGACATTGCTGCACCTAATTTACGTTGCCAACTATATTTATGTTTCATTATCATGCATTCATGCTTGATGATGAGCTACAGAAAGGCCATATATGCATGTCCAGAGTATCATTTATTCAAAATACGTCATTCTATTAAAAAAATATTACTATTTCAATAAACGTTATTGCGGCTTTCTTGCAAATAACTTCCAAAAACAGTTATTGCGGCCTCAAGAATCTATTGTCGGTGACGTTTTTGCATTTTTTGAGCCAAAGGAAGGTCATATATCAGCTTCCAGTGTATCTATTTATTCAAAATACTTAATTCTACTGAAAAATATTACTATTTCAATAAACTTTATTGCGGCTTTCTTGCAAATAACTCCCAAAAACTGTTGTTGCGTTGCGGGCGTAAGAATCTATATTGCCGGCGACGTTTTTTCTTAATTTTGAGCCAAAGGAATGTAATATATCCGCTTCCAGTGTATCTATTTATTCAAAATACTGCACTCTACTGAAAAGTATTACTATTTCGATAAACTTTATTGCTGCTTTCTTGCAAATAACTTCCAAAAACTGTTGTTGCGTTGCGGGCGCAAGAATCTATATTGTCGGCGACGTTTTATCTTAATTTTGAGCCAAAGAAAGGTAATATATCCGCTTCCAGTGTATCTATTTATTCAAAATACTGCACTCTACTGAAAAGTATTACTATTTCGATAAAATTTATTGCTGCTTTCTTGCAAATAACTTCCAAAAATGGTCGTTGCTGCCGCAAGAATCTATATTTTCGGCTCAGTTTCTGCTTAATAATTTTGAGCCAAAAAAGGTCATATATCCGCTTCCAGTGTATGTATTTATTCAAAATACTTAATCCTACTGCTCTACTGAAAAATATTACTATTTCAATAAACTTTGGTGCGGTATTCTTGCAAGTATGTAACTTCCAAAAACGGTCTTTGCGGGCGCAAGAATCTATATTGCTGGCGACGTTTTTGCTTAATTTTGAGCCAAAGAAAGGTCATATATCCGCTTCCAG
>PNEQ01003428.1:0-12615 GCA_003012365.1 Medauroidea extradentata
TGTTTTTTTTTTTTTTTTTTTGCCAACCCACCATAAATAAAACCTCTTTGGACTGTAGCCCGTACATACGAAAGTATTATTACGGCCTGCCTTTAAGTATTCACTCGGGTACTGTACAAAGTTTGTGGTGTGAGAGAGGTGGGGTTACGGGTTCGTATCCTGTGCAAGTCTTTGCGATGGGACATGACATGACATCATACGAGCATATTGCATGCACTCTTTTCACTGAGCTAAGACAATTTATAGTTCACTGTTATTGAGTATGCTAGCTGTTAAATGCCTTCATCACATATTTTATCCAGAGTTACTGTTTGTATTACATAATTTCATGCGGGCAAAGCCGCGGCCGGGTAGCTATTTTGTAGAGAAATAAATATGAATTAAAAACAAAGATGTTCTGCAATTAAAGTGCCCTCAGCGTAGTGGACTGGATAAAGCTGTTTGTATTTGTTGTTCTAAAGATATACAGAGAATATAGTAACACCATCAATTAATACGTTATTATTAAATATTAGTTACTCTTTTCTATAGTACACGCGGGCGAAGCCGCAAAGGGACAGCTAGTTTGTATATAAACTTAGCGCACAGATTAACTACACTCGTTTACTATATTTGTTTACAATATTAAAAACTTTGCTGTTACTAAACATGCACCAAATACGTGAATGTACAGTAAGTTATTTTATTTCTTTCAATTTCACTCGCCTACAAAATTTTCATCACACAGTGGTTGCATGCCAGAATTTTGGTAAAAATTATGCTATGTTTGTGTAATGAAATACAGCTAACTGCCAACTGCATCCAATGTAAAAAAAAAATTTTATAAGTACAAGGATTCTCTATCATAGTTTCTCATGGGACTGACAAAAAATTTCAGTGCATGAGGAATTTCAATGGATGTCGTAAAATGCTGCAAAATAAAGAAATAGGCCCCAGAATGTGTTCAATGGCTGCAGATGTTTCAATCTATTATTTGACAGATCATAAAAAGTAGGGCAATGTAAACAAAAACATTATGTATCCTTCCACCACCATGTGCTTTCCAGCTGACAACCAAAACATGTCAACAGTTAGGTATATTATGACTGCAATGACATCCAAAGTGTTGTGATTTTCTTTAGATTATTTTTTTTAGATCTCGGACAAATAATTTATTTTAAATACTAGCTGCACATTAATCTTACTAGGGTTAGGTGGGCAATGTTAATGGAAATATTTCATATTACAGTAATGGATAGCCTATTCTATAGAGTTAATATAATCATTTAAAATTTAACATTTAATGGCAATACCAAAAATAAACAAACAAGTATAGGCAACTTATGTTTTTTACTTGACATCTAAAAATATTTAGTAAAAGTAGCTTACTTGGTTATAACAAACTAAAGTTGCAAGAACTTACGACCGTGCAAGCAAACATATTTAAACTAAAATAATAAATAAAGTACCAATTCATGCAAGCATTATTACAATTATTTTTCACGTTACCTTCAATTTGGTTCTGAACTATCAGATCATAAAGCCGTATACGCCTAGTTTAAGTTTCAGGTAGTAGACTATAAAAAAAACTTACCTATTGTGGTAGAGCCTCCCTTCAAAATATTAGTGTTATCATAGTCATTCGACTCACAATACTTTAAAAAACTTGTTAACATATTTATTGTAGACTACATAGCAAAAATTTGTGCGCTCAAAACCGAAACGGAGATCATATATTGTGACGTGCACTGGCACGTAGCACTTACTTGTAAGGCCTCTTATCATACAGTAATTTCAATTTTTTTTTGTCGTAAAATGTTTTTTTCTCTGTTTATAACAAATTAAGTAGGCCAACTTAACCAGGTCTAAGGATCTATACGGCAGGATCCAACCTATTAATTGGGGATGCGAATAGAGAAATTTACATTAAAATTTTCTTTTTAATTTTAAATTTAACTTTAAAGCAGGAGAAAAGTATTTAATTTTACGTGTCAATTTTATCGGATTTATATCGTGTTTGGACTCATTTTAAAGCTAATTTAATTTCTAGCAACTTTTCTAAGTAAACTTTTCTTACATTTTGCCTTGTTTGGATTATTTAAATTTCAAGTAGCCCCTTAGCTTGCTTCTCCTGGAATGGGATTTATGTGGCAGGCTAGTCATAGTTCTCTTGCTTGGAAGCACATACAGAGAAGTGCTGGCTTTTAAAATTTCAAATAAGCTCTGAGCTAGCCTGTGCTTTGGACGGATTTATCTGGCAGGCAGGTCAGAGTTCACTCGCTTGGAGGCACGTACAGGGACGTGCTGGAATGCGGGGGCTCCCCCAGGGCGTTTCTCGATCAACGTGGGTGGTAGTGTCGGGCGCAAAACTCCGTGGAGGTGTTGATCCGCGACAGATTGATGATGCTGCACATCCCCAATTAATAAACTAATGAATATTTAGCTGGTATTATGGAATAAAATGCTTTGTAAATTTATCAGTATCTATGTTACGTACAATTTTTAGGTTATAAACGTCAATTAACCAGCTTTTTAGGCAAGTTGGATCCTGATGTATCCCTCCGCCGCCCGGCAGAGTAAGTCAGAGTGTTCACCCGGGAGATTATTAGTTGGGGCGTCATGGCGGCAGGAAGAGGACGTGTTAAACGTGGTAGAGGGGCGGTGAAGCTTAGAGGGCGTATCTGCGAGTAAAGTGGGCTGTGTAGCCAGCACTCTAATATGTATTTCTTTTGCGGTATTTGTTAAGAATAGTACTCAAGTAAGTAGGTGCAAGAAATAGCTGCAAATGTGAGTATAGCAGTTTAAGACACCGTTAGTGGTACCCCGTAGTTTAGGTCGTTTTCCTTTGTGGAGCAAACTGAGGCAGATCACAACCGATAATAAACTGGGACGAACACTCATGACTTAGTGAATTCCGCCATTGGTGTTACCTATTCACGTTCACACTGTAAGACATAAATCACGGGAAAGAATTTTTGTACGTTATTGTGCCATGTACGTCTGGTGAACTATTATTAAAAGACTGAAAGTTATTAAAGAAATTGGCTTCTTTTTTCTTCTATGTAAACTCCTTAGGTAAACTCCTCAGGCTATCCGGGCATATAAATAACAAACAAGGAAAAGTCTAATTAGATAAGTCGTCGCCGGCAGCAAGGATCAACATAACCTACAACACATACGTAGACGGAGCCCCATCACATACCGCCGCCCCGAACAGGGACATAACCTCTAACAAATATATATAAACAATAACAACACAGCGACGTACTTCCAACATCTATATATCAATAACAACGTAGACGACGGAGCCCCATCACAATATCAATAAAAAGCGTAAGTAATAAACAAACATGGGTAGGCCTAATTGCTCAGATCAGCTTTAAATCATTTTGTTAGCACATGTTATTAAACAAGTACACTTAAATGACCGGGAAATATATAGGTGTAGGTCTTCTGGCCTTTTCTTTTGGTAATATGTAGGCTTACATTTTTGCAGCTGACAGGCACAAAATCTCAGTGGACTGTGGACTTGATATTAAACACTTACTTGCTCATAAAAAAAAAAAAACACAATTATTTCAACATAATTACAAAAATTGAATAAGAACAAATTTACTGTCGGGGGAAAAAAAACTATGCAACGTAGAAAACAAAATTAGGGCTCCACAAAAAATATGTTATGATAAGTCTTTCAAATCGTTGTCGAGATACAACTGCCTAAGCACTGGAGTGCATCACCAAGTGCACCCACTGACCACCTGATTATTATGATGTATAAGATGTTAAGTGCCGAAATAATATTGCGTGGAAACAGTAGCGTAAGAACGTGATTTATAGTTTCAATGAAATTTTTCATTAATTTATAAAAGGAATATATTACAGTAGGGTAACTGTAGAACTCATATCACAGTTCATTTGTCAGTCAAAAGGTGAAAACCCTTAGCAATTAACACTAAAAACTATTATTTAAGTTTAAATGCATTAAATTATATTAAATGCTGTATGTTCGACTTAACATATTAAATTATGAATGACATCAGGCGATTTTATTTTGTTTATAAATTACCTTTCGGATATCTTCATTAGATCACCATCAATTTTAATAGAAATTTTAAATTTTCATATTTGTGTAACTTTGTCTTCTACAAATCTCACACATCATAAAGCAAGCCTATCCAGCATGCTTGCATTCTCAAATGTAACTACAGCCTGTCTTACAGTCACAAGAAACCTGGTACAATTCCCTACTCATCAGTGTGAACACAAGGAACCCTCCACATAATTGCATCCCCATTGAACTGGATTTATCGCACCACTGCTGGACCTAGTGAGAATAACAATTTTGTTCATTTAACACAGATCTAATACGTTTCTTATACTGTCTATAAATTTTGATTCCCAGTGTAAACTCAAAACAGTGCATCTGATAATATGACTACATTGAATATTCTGTACTTGGTGGCATTGTGGCCAGTTTGAAGGTTGTAAGTCACAGGCTTGACAACTGAGTTTATATTCAGGTGAACTTTGTGTTCAAGTTCACATGAGACATTATTAGTTACACAATGGGGATGGTACCTAGAAAAACAATTAAAGATTGACAGGATTCTTCCAAATTATAAATATGTATTTCCTTCCATTAATTGTTACATTTCTTGGGAACAGCTGTAAAAGTTGTAGGCTGGAGTGCTGCCATCTATTGACAAGTTCTTGATCGCAAGCGATATCTACAGTAATCGTGCATCTGAAATTCACCAAACTAGATACAGATGTAGTACTTTGTACAGAAACTTGATATTAATGTATTTTTTGTATATCATATTCAGTTTTCGACAGAGGATACTTCAAAATTTTTCTTCTTTTAATAAAATAAAAACCACTTCATTATTTTGGCACTACAGTGGAACCCCTGAATTCCACTTCTCAAGGGACCAGTAAAAAATGGTGTAAAATGCAGGAAAGTGTAATCTGAGGGAAGGTTATAATGTAAAATCATTAAATGGGACCAAATACAAACAGTGTGTAAATGGCAGGAAAGTGTAGAATTAGGGCGTACCATCACAACCCCTCCATCGGGGCTAACCTCGACATGGTGACGGCACCTAACAATTATCACAGCAGCAGAGGCAGTAACGAGGGTTGCGATCCCCAGCAAGCGTGTCCCCTCCTTCCCCCGCTCCTGCCTAAGCGTCTAGCCGATCTGTGCTCGTCACTCTTTCCCCAGCGCTTCGAGGAGTAGGTTGTGCCTCTCTCGCCATCTCCTCAACTCCCGCCCGATCGTTTTGTTTTTGGTAAGTGTTTATTTTAGGGTCGTTCTTCCGTGTTACGGTTAGGTAATTCGCGTGTCTGCCCTTTGTTGCTTTTGTGTTTAATATTTCCGTGTTTGTTTAGTTTTTGCTTACTTCTTCACCTTCCTATCTTTCTAATGGGCCGAGCGGACGTTGATGTGATGGGCGAGAAATGAGAGTCGAGGCATTGATTTATTTATTTAATCCGTAGTGTACTCCGTCAGGTGTTTTGGTTAAGGCTTACGAGCCATCATATGTTTGTTAAGGGCTTTGAGCCCGTTTTGCTAGTGTTATTATTGTAATTTGTATAATTATTATGCCATCAGTGGACATTGAGCTAAATACACATGTCGAAAACATGCCACGATTACGTTTGTTTCTAGTAGATGTTGTCATTCCCGCTTGCATTTAATGTGTGTGTTTGTCCGTGTCTTTTGTGTTTCCCCTTGGAATTTATGTGCCTATGCACACCCCGGGATTAGCCCGATTAGACCAGGATTTCAGACGTAGGTCTGGTAGACAGTGGTCTGGTTTATTTGTGCCTTGGAACGGGGCACACTGTAAAATATGTTGTAATGTTTGTAGCTGCCTGTAAATTTAGCATACTGTACATGCGTAGTTAAAGCCAAGGATAAATAGCTGATTTAGTGCCGTATCTATAAACAGCTTTCGAAAGACAACCAACTGCTATCCCCATAGGGCCATAGAGAGAAGTATTGGTGAGCAGTTGATTGTCATTCGAAAGCCGTTTATAGATATGGCCCTTAATGTTTGGGAATATCGATAATACCCAGGTAAGACATGAACTGCACCTAAACCCTAACGTTTAGGAATACCGGCCTAAGACTGCTAGTTCTTATATATCACATGGATAAACCATCTAATAGAAAGGAATGCTCTATTACTGATCGCGGTGGAGGGTAGTGGTTATCTTACCTATATCATTGGTCAGTCGCTGCAAGCCACCTTGAAAGCAAGTGCACACAACCTATAAGAACATGTTTAGTGCAGAATCATCTTACCAGGCCTACTAGACCAATGAACTTACTCAGGGAGAGTAAACTCATCCGGCTACAACCCAACCAGTCACCACTGTAATTTAGACAGGAAGGCTGGAATGTTTTCTGGCAAACTTGTCCAGCACTCAGCATCTAATCGTCCTCACCTATACTAAGGTAACATGGGTGCTGGGGGGCTGCCTGCCTGAAATTGTTCAATTGCTTGGAGAAACTTTACGGCAACAAAGCCTGATTGCCACATGTGGAGTTAAAGCTATGGGTTCCTATTTACTCTGTTTTTGCAAATATTATTATTTTAAACTTAAAAATGTAGCAAATATAGTAAAAATACATAGATTTGTTTGAAATTGCTCTTAAGATAAAAGGAAAGTCAGGCGTAGTTTGGAATTTATCAGCGCAGGCTACATTGTTTCCCCAAGAGCCATAAATGGTGTGACAGCACATTCATTTTCCCATTCCCCTTTGCCATACCGCCATACATGCATGCCATTCATCTCAGGGCAGGTGTTCGTTCTAGGTGCTCGCGATGTCGGCTTATGTTTCTGTAATCTTGCTTCGCGTAATCCAAACTCACCACTCCCTCTTCCCGTCATCCTAAAAACTTTGCTTATGGAAGCTTACGCAGTACCAGACTTGTAATGCCTCTGCTTCGTCGCCAGTGACTGGATGTTTTAACTCCCAGCATCTTGGAGTTCTATTTTGCAAATCACAGGCATATGATGTCGCAATTAATATTGTTCAGAATGTGTCGAGTCACTGTGCCAAAGTCATACAGCCAATAACCATAAACTAGAGCTGCTGATGTGCACGTAAAGCACTGAAACAACAAAGTGATGTAAAAATATTTACGCGAAGACTTCCTGGCCTTAGTAATAATATAAAGTAGCCAGCCGGCCAATTAAGCATTACTGTTGATCATTCGTATTTTCAAGGCTGTGAAGTACAAATACCAAGCGGTTAAACGTCTCTTTGCCTGGTAATTGACCCTCCAGGAGATTGGGAAGTTGTTGTTCCTGCTATAATATAAAACATGCTGTGAGGCAGGCGTACAGTGAAGCAGTCGGTAGTAAAACTTATTGAACAAAACATTTTCCTATAGCAGATTAAGGCGTGTTTTTATACTAGCTTAAGATACGTTCAAAAGGTTGTGTAGGCCTATTATTTCTTCGCAGCATTTAAAGAAAGGCATGTAATATTGACAGCACAAGACAGAATGGGCAAATCATTCTCATAGACAAACCAAAACCATAAATTGTGACTAGGACTCGAGAATGTCCGCGTAAACTTTTTAGAGGCAAGTTAATATTCAAAAGAAATACATAATTTATGCTGTTTAAAAAATTCTTTGGATGCCTTTAAAATTGTTACCATATAATTAGAGAACCTTTGTATGCTTTCCCTCAACAAGTGACAAAATTGAAGCAAATACAAAGAACGTACTGTACATGCAAGAAAAACAACATCGCTTGCTGAGGCACTCTTCAAGCTGACATTCTGTAGTTGACTTCTGATCAGAACCAGATGAGGGAAAATTCTAAATTAATTGAAACCAATTTATGTCATCCACAGTAGTTATGTAGGGAAATTAATGAACAGTACTATTCCGGGAATGTAACAAATAAGATGGAATTTTAGAAATGATATTAGAAACAATTATAGTTCATACTGCAAGTTAAATTTCTGAGGAACGTTTCTGATACATGTTGCCGTTTCCTTCTTGCACAGAACTACTTAAAATATTTTTGTGACTATGCAGAGAAAATATTTTGTATTTTTACTGTTGCAATAGGATAAAAGTTACAAAAACATTCACTGTTTTACATACACAAATTTTGTTTTCAGTATAATCACAAAGGTAGCCTGAAGTAGGCTAATAAGATACAAATAAAATTGAGACCATTGTAAAAGTCACAAAATGTAATGAACAAGGCTGTACAAATTTTAAATGGGTAAAAGTCAAAATAATCCAACACCATTACCATTCATGTTTTTTTTATTATGTAAATAAATACGGTGTATATCTTTTCGGGTTACAGGTAGCAAAATTTGGACTGAATTAAAACCCCAGCAAAATTAGTAATGTATTCATTTATTATTTTATTTTGTAATAGTTGGATTGTGCCAAAAATGAGGTGACTGTATGTAGCCAAATGTATTGGCCAAACTTTAGTATGAATGTAAACATATTGGATAACACAATACTGCAATTATTTATTAATGAGTTTGTAGTGTCTTTTTGGGCAGAGCTTATTATAGAGAGTATAATTGTAACTATACTCTCATCCCCACAAAACTAATGTGATTTTAATTTTACATTACTACGTTATTAATTGGATAATATGGAAAATGTGGCAATTATATGTCACCTAATGGACTAATGTATTCAAACAAATGTTACTACAAATTTGAATAGGAAATAAACCAGGTAACCTTATACCACCACGATTTATGTGATCAAACAATTTTCGCTCGTTAAATAAATAATATTTTCAACAGTTTTATGTAATTACATGGGAATAGTAATTATCTTTTTTGTTGTAAATATGTACTACGCAGAACACTGCCAATGTTACAAAAAAACTTCAACAGTTGCCTCAAATAGCCTCTTGTTGACCATAATATCCCCAGAAATATTAGTTGAATTAATCAAATAACATTAGTGCCTTGAAGTTTCCTAATATTCTGAGTGGTAATCAAAAATTTTGGTATGAACAGCAGGACAGAGAAAGGTTTACCTAGTGATTTTCGCACCTGCCTGCCTAGAGAAAAAATTTTTTCTCGTACAACATTTCAGTCTATCCAAGCAAATCTACTCTCTTGTGAAGCCCAATTTGTGCCACTAGCGAGCAAAAATGCATGTCCAAATTTATTTTGGCTGGATTAGTAGTATATTATAATATATACGTGTATGTACATACTGGAAATATCCCAATATTTACGCAGTGTGTGTATTTTAAAATAACTGTAAATATTTTTAATGTGATTATCTGTGCCTTGACCTTGTATTATAGTGCACCGTGGTGCTACTGCACCAGAGGGAGATGGAACTTTTAAAACTGTAAAGTTCTCATGTTTGCCTTATTTCCATATCCATATGTGTTTGGTAACCTTACTCATAGTTACCAAGCGTGGTGGAACTATATTGTGCATCTGTATCCTTCCGCCGGAAGGAGTTCCTCCTGCCCCTCTGCTACTGAGAAGCAATTCTACTCAAGATGGCGACAAAGGTAAGTGGTGTGTAAGGAGCATATATAGCTCCTTGCTTGTTCGATAGTTCTAGTGTGGATCTGTTCGGAATTCTCGTTACATTTTTGGTCCTCCGGGCCGGATATCAATATCCGTGTTTAGTTGAGTACATTTTCGTTCGTTAGCATGCGTTGCGCTGTTAAAATTTGGTTGCCGCGTGTGTGAAGGCATTACCGCGCTACTCTCAATCCATTCGCTACTCAAGAATCCGCCGAAAAAATGAGATTTTGTGCTTCTATCGTATTTATGAAGAAATCTGCAAGTCATTGTGAATATCGCGTCGAAAGTGCGAAGGTGTTATTTTCTTGTGTCGTTGATTGTCCTGTTCTTGACACGTGGGTGAGTAGTAGCATTATCTGCGTCCTTATATGGACGTGTTTTGTTTTGTTCGATCTTGCCAATGGTTCCGCTGTTCTGTCATTTACCGTCGGATAGGCTGACATGTACAAATGTTGGGGTGTCTGAATTGCCTGGGTTTGTTCCGATAGTTAGCTTGGTGGATAATTTTGGTTGTTTTCACGTACGGCATCCCTCGTGTTTTGGGTGTGGAATTTGATGAAGTATCCATTATGGGTTTCCATATATTTTTGTTAAAGTGGAAACTTCAAGAAAATAAACTGAACCACATAGTCAGTAGGGTACAAGCATTGGTTAAAGCTCCCGCGGTTACAGTTGAAGTGGTGCATGAAGTAAGTGCATTCAGTGCACAACTGGACGTCATTGAAGCTGCAGTGGATGCCTTGTGCAACGAATTGCTGTGTACTCAGCCTCTACCAGAGTTTGATGAAACGATGCTGACTTCCAAGCATGAAGGCCTTTTTGCAAAGTCGTCAGACACTCGAAGTATGATAACCTCATTTTTGGCTAAGAATGTAGTACAAATTTCTTCAACACCTTCTGGGGCTGCTCCATCTACAAATGTGCGTCTGCCAAAGATTAATCTACCCACATTCTCAGGTCAGTGGGAGGAGTGGCCTCTGTTTTCCCAGTTGTACCAGGCTACAATTCATGACAATCAGGAATTGGCTGTTGTCGAAAAATTTCAGTATCTGTTGGGTTGCTTAACAGGAGATGCATTACAACTGGTAAAGAATCTGCCGATTACAGTTGAAAATTATGTAGTAGCTTGGGACCTCCTCACTTCCCAGTACCAGAACACGAGGAAGTTGACAATCTTGTATATAAATAGAATTCTAGATTTGCCTGTGATTAACTCGGCTAATCCTAAGTCAGTCAGAAGTTTCGTCAACACATTCAGAGAAAATACCAGTGCCCTGGAAGGCTTAGGCCATAATGTTGTTGAAAGTAATCCTGTACTAATGATAGTGCTGATGCGCAAGTTAGATGTGGGCATGCGCCTGAAATTCGAAAATTCACGATCTGACTCCTCTGACACATTTCCTCAAGTGTCTGAACTCCTAGAATTTCTTCAGTCTAGGGTATCAAAAATGGATTGTGCTCTTGATGCAGGAGGTAAAGTGCATGTCAGTGCCCCATCTCAAAAATCGTTTCTCAGTAAGACTAATCAAACCCATATTCAACAAAGGTCTGTATTTCTGACCAAATCGGAGCCCCCCTCTCGATCTTGTGCAGTTTATGAACAAACCACCCATTCCGTGTACCAGTGTCCTCAATTCAGGGAGTCTTCAGCGTCTGACAGACGTCAAACAGTTCGTAAAAAGGAATTGTGTTTCAATTGTCTAGGGAGCAACCATAACCTAGCCTCCTGTTCGTCTCTGCGATCATGTTACCGTTGTAAACAAAGGCATCATACTCTTCTTCACTTAGATACGTCCAGTGTACCTTCTAGTTCACGAGAGAAAGGTTTGGACCTCACCAATCCTCCAGACGAAACATTTGCAGGTTTGTCAGCTCGGGATCACACATCAGTTCTTTTGTCCACAGCCTTGGTGAAGGCTTACAGTGCCGATAACAAGCCTCATATCATGCGGTGTCTGCTGGATAGTGCTGCTCAGGCCTCATTTATCTCTGAAGCATCAGCTGAAGTACTTTCACTGCCCTTACACAAAGCAGGTGAAAGAGTCGTGGGTCTCGGTCAGGGCGTTGTCAGTTTAAGGGGCGAAATCAATTGTCGCCTTGAGTCAGCTGTAGACCCTCAGTGTACTTTTTCCCACACACTCTTTGTTGTGTTTAAGATTACTAGTAATTTGCCTCGGGCTTCTGTTGACTCCTGTGTTCGTGCTCAGTTAGGATCCCTTCCCTTGGCAGATCCTCACTTCGATAAACCTGCAGCCATTGATATATTGCTTGGTGCAGATGTTTGTGCTCGTGTTGGTATGAGTGGGCGGTTGGAGTTAGGACAGCATATGCCAGTAGTCTTGGAGTCCAGGTTGGGATGGGTGTTATTGAGGGAGTGTCCAGAAACTGTACCAGAACCTCAGCCAAGTCTAGTCTCGATGTTTGTGGGCATGGATGATTCACTGGATGCCATCCTGAAGCAATTCTGGGAGACTGAAGAACCCCCTAATGTCACTCAAAGGCCTCCTGAAGATGAGTTTTGTGAGAAGCATTTCATGGATACTCACTCACGAGAAGACACAGGGCGATACAAGGTTTGTCTTCCATTTAAGCTCCAGTCCCAACCGTTGGGAGACTCATATGAAAGTGCTAAACGTTGATTCTGTTCCCTCGAAAAGAAACTCTCTGCACAACCTGAACTGAAAAACATGTATACAGAGTTCATGGCTGACTATATTCAAAAGGGCCACATGGAACCATATGTCCCTTCGGGTAAGTCATTGAAACAGGAACACACAGGATGTCCTACAGAGTGTTTCATCCCTCATCATGGGGTCCTAAAACTGTCTAGTTCAACAACAAAATTGAGGGTTGTCTTCGATGGCAGTGCAAAGACATCGAATGACATTTCATTAAATGACATATTACTTCCAGGTCCTAAACTCCAGAATTCCATTAATGATGTAATCCTAAGATTTCGGCTTTACAGTGTCGTCTTCTCCTGCGATATTAAACAAATGTACCGACAAGTGTTGGTCAGTGAGACTGACCGGGCATGCCAACTCATTCTCTGGCGTGAAGACCCTTCTCAACCGTTGGAAATA
>PNEQ01003428.1:12715-26850 GCA_003012365.1 Medauroidea extradentata
GATATCCTTGGTCTGTACGGGAACCCATCAAAAGACTTGTTCTCATATCGTATAAATATTCAGTTGGGTAGTCCCACCAAGCGCTTTGTACTGTCACAAATTGCACGCATATATGATCCAATGGGTTGGCTCACTCCAGTAACTGTTTGGGCCAAAGTTCTGATGCAGTGGTTGTGGACACAAGGGCTTGGTTGGGATGATCCTTTACCTCAAGCCACTCAAATTAGGTGGAATCCCTTCATAGATGGCCTTACTGATCTCGAAACACTTAGTGTCCCACGCTTCATTTGTGTCAATGCTGTCGGAGTGGAACTACACGGGTTTTCCGATGCATCTGAGAGGGCCTTTGCTGCTGTGGTGTATTTGAGGAGTATGAGTGGCGAAGGGAAGGCGTGTGTGCAATTGGTCATGGCCAAGGCACGAGTAGCACCCTTGAAACAAGTATCTCTTCCTAGGCTAGAATTGTGTGGGGCTCGTCTACTGGCTAAATTGCTCTTCTATTGTCACAAATTCCTTAGCCAGCATGTGCATATTACTGCAACTTATGCTTGGACTGATTCTAGTGTTACTCTGGCCTGGATAAAAACTCCCCCCTATTTGTTGAAAACCTTTGTGGAAAATAGAATCTCCCAGATCCAAGAATGGGTTCCCCCTCAGTTGTGGAAGCATGTGGCTTCTCAAGACAATCCGGCTGACTGTGCGTCTCGTGGCATTCTCCCTCAAGATCTTCTGTCTCATCCACTCTGGTGACACGGTCCCAGTTGGCTAAGTAAACCCCAGGAACAATGGCCAAAGTCCACGGTAGCTGATAGTAGTGACAATCTCCCAGAGGAAAAGTCTTCTCAACTGGCTCTGGTTAACACTCGTGAAGTTCCTGTTGATCTCCCTGTCTTTCAACGAGTTGCTACCTGGTCTAAGTTGGTTCGTGTCATCGCCTACGTAAGGCGCTTCGTCCAGCGGACTCGGAAAAAACCATGTAACACGGGTTCCTTACGTTTCAAGGAATTGGAGGAAGCTGTTCTTATCATTATTGCAAGTTAATTCAACATACTTACCTTCATGAAGAACTGGAACGTCTCAAGGGAGGAAAACTTTGCTCTACCCGAATTCAACGCTTGGCTCCTTTTCTGGACTCCCATGGAGTGCTCAGGGTGAGCGGTCGATTATCAAACACCACCCTGAAATTTGCAGTCAAACACCCCATTCTGCTTCCCAAAGATCATGTAGCAGTCCATGTCTTGTTAGATTATTATAACCTTAAATACTTACATGCCGCACCACAATTACTGCAGTCTCTGTTGGCCCAGAAGTTCTGGATCTTGTCAGCCCGATCCCTCGTTAGGTCCAGAGTTTTCAAATGTATAAGGTGTTTCCGATGTTGACCTGTAAACACCCCTCCCCTCATGGGTGAATTGCCTGCTGGGAGAGTTACGTCTGCTGCAGCCTTTGAAAGAACTGGGGTTGATTATGCTGGGCCCCTCACCATCAGACTCAACAAGTTACATCGTTGCACGACTCAAAAGGCCTATCTGTCAATCTTCATTTGCTTTGTCACCAAAGTCATTCACATCGAAGTTGTAACCGATCTCACTGCTGGCAGTTTTGTTGCTGCGTTAACACGATTTGTGTCAAGAAGAAGACTGTGTACTAACCTACACTCTGATTGTGGGACAAACTTTGTAGGTGCTGCCTGACAGCTTCAGAAGTCTTTTGCTAAACTTTTCAAATCTCCGCTTCTCGAAAATTTCTCTATAGCTCATTCTATTAATTTTAATTTTCTTCCCCCTGCAAGTCCTCATCAAGGTGGTCTGTGGGAGGCCGCAGTGAAGTCAGCAAAATATCACCTTCGACGTGTCATTGGAGAACAGATTCTTACCTTGGAGGAGCTAATCACATTATGCACAAAGGTGGAGGCTGTCCTAAATTCTAGGCCGTTAACACCTATGTCATCGGATCCAACAGACTTGACTGCTCTCACACCTGGGCACTTTCTTATTGGCCGCCCCCTTGTAGCTGTTCCAGAGTCAGGTGGTGATGACAGTGAATCCCCTATCTGTCTCTCTAGAAGATGGAAGCTCGTGAGCGCACTCTCAAACCAACTGTGGAGACATTGGTATAGGGAGTATTTACACCACCTACAACCTCGTGGAAGGTGGCACACCAACCAAGCAGACCTCTCCGTCGATGAATTGGTGCTCGTTGGGGAGGAGCGGGTGCCACCATTGGGCTGGTGCTTGGCGAGAGTGGTGAAGGTTTACCCTGGAGAAGATGGAGTGGTCAGAGTGGCTCAAGTACGCACGTCAAGAGGATTACTGTGCCGACCGGTCCATAAATTGTACCGTCTGCCCTCCCAGTAGTGTATCCAGTACAGAGTGTAAATAGTGACTTTCAAGATACTCTTTCACCTTGTTTTTTTTTTTTTTTGTTTCTCTTTTTTGTGTAATTTCCTGAGACCAAATTGAGCTGGTCTCGGTGGGCTGTATGTTTGGTAACCTTACTCATAGTTACCAAGCGTGGTGGAACTATATTGTGCGTCTGTATCCTTCCGCCGGAAGGAGTTCCTCCTGCCCCTCTGCTACTGAGAAGCAGTTCTACTCAAGATGGTGACGCGGTAAGTGGTGTGTAAGGAGCATATATAGCTCCTTGCTTGTTCAATAGTTCTAGTGTGGATCTGTTCGGAATTCTCGTTACAATATGCCTTGCTAGTAAGTAAACATTCAGAATTAATCAGATGGGCCAATTCTCTGGTTTTCTCCATATCTTATATAAGTTACTATATAGTATTATTTAACCACCACATGTGAAGTATATTTTCAAAATGATTTTGAAAAGAATTTTTTTTTTTTTCAATTTTCTTAAAAAAAAAAAAAAAAAAAACTTTATTTCTCTCCTCCCCCTTGTTTTTTGTTCCTTTCATAAATTTTTCTGTAAATTTTAGAACCCTAGGCATAACCACAAAACCGAGGTCAACCACTAAATTGTGTAATGGAAATACGTACATGCTTGTACAGTACGTCCTGGTTAAGTTGATTTTGTAATTTATCCTTCCTGCCTCTGTCAGACTACCCAGGGTGCTATTCTGAGATGTTCAATGTGATTATGCGGTTGGCGTGACCAAATGTACAGACTACCCAACCCAATGAACATTGGTATTCTCTGACTGCAATAACATGTGTAGACAACATAATTCCTACAGCCTTGACGTATCCTCCTGGCTCTACCGTCTTCGCTAGATGAGTCACGCTTACTGTTTAATTGTAGGCCATGTCATTGCAATAGCTTCGTATTTTTACTGTCTTGTATAAATCATGACCAACATTGTTTCAAGGTGTCCACTCAAATATGTAATAAAATATCTGTGACATTTATTAAACCAAAATGTTAAATTTCCCTGAATACTGTTTGCATAATTTTATTTTCTTTTCTAAAAGAACACAGAAAACACAGCCTCCACAATGCCCATAGTTGATCTAATTGTTTCCAAACTCTGTTTACTATTTAACTTTTCATTTATTGCCTATAAAAATTAACAGCAAAAAATAATTAAAATAAATTAAAATGCGTAAATTTATAGTTATAATAATATTATGCCTTAATTTTGTATATGATAAATGGATGCAAATAATTACCTGTACATGCATTCATATTCCCACAGTGAAGTTCCTACCATTAAACGCATTATGAAGACTTCTACGTGATTGCTAGCATCATACTTTTTTTAAAATAGAATAACATCATAATATTTTTATCTAAATAGAGCCCTTGCATACACTATTTCAGTGTTTGTGACTACACACTCAACAACCTTACGAAAAATAAACCTACTTCCACAGTTTGAGTGCTGGCAGATCTGAGGATAACATTTAACCCCTCAAATTACTATGACCAATATTTTCCACAATTTTCCCTGAATTTCAGTTGAATTCCCTGATTTTTCATAACCAATTTTAACTTCTCTTACATTGTCTTTTATTTTAGATCGACCAAGATAAGGACTGCATGTGTTCTTGTGCTTCTTTTCATTTGAGAACTTTTTACTTTATTAACTGTAATAAACCGTTAAATTTGTGTTTTAGTTTTCACATTACTTTCTGTAATTATATTTTTATGGCTCAAGCTCACTCTTACTTAGTTAGGGTGCATAATTATTTATTAAGGTACAAAATACATTAATTTTATGTAGTAACTAAACAAGAGCATATATTACGTTATTTTTTTAAAATAATTTATTTTGTTACAGAAGATATTTGTATATCAAAATATATAAGCATATAATTACATAACTTGATAGGTGTTCATTATTTAAAAAGAATTTATAGTATTTCTCCACAAAGATTTATGAAAGAAACAAACTTCACGAAAATTATTAAAATTATAACAATCTTACGAAAATACATATGAATATGACCAATTTACTTTTTTTAGCGTGTTGATATGGCTACAAATTTCCACAGAAGTGAAAGTGAAGGTGAGTGAGTTTGTATATTTGTAAAACAGTTCTATAAAAAGTGATTATGTTGAAATAACTGATTTCAATGTTGAAAATGTTATATAATGTTGTACTTGTATACGTAGCTTTATATCATGTATTGTTACCGTACTATTTATAATCCACCCATTTATTCCAATCTGGAGATTTTTCTATTAAATTTGAATCTCTTTTAAAAAAATTCAATCCTTGCAAAAATGTCTTATAATTTGTGGTGACTTCAACATGAATTTGACAAAACCTGATAGTTGTACAACTAAACTATTGCTGCTTATGAAACAATTTAATCTATATCAGACAATTTTTGAAGATACTACTAGGATTGTGAAATCTAGTAGTTCATGTATTGTTAATATTTTACTAATATAGACAAAACCCCATGGTCTTATAAAACTGTGGAAACTACAGTATCTGATCATTTAGCTCTATTTTTATCAATTGTATTTAACAAAATTATAAAGTAAGCAATGAAATCCTTTTTCTAAAATGTGATTTTAGTAAATATAAGATGGATATTGCTAATGTACTGTGGGATGATGGGTTTATTGCACATGATTCTAATTTTGCTTACAATTTTTTTATAAATACTTTTACTAGATACTTTAATAATAATTTTCCTCAATAATGGTATGATAAAAATTATGGAGATATTATCCATGGATTGACAATAATTTAAAAATAATGTACAAAAACTTTACTGTTTTTCGAAAAATATGAATAAAAACGAAGATATTTGTGAAAATTATAATATAAAATAAAAATATACATAACACATCTACAATAGATGGTAAAAGAATGTATTAAGACAGTAAATTAAGATCAGCAGCTAAACCATGACAAAATAGTTATAACAGAAAATGAAGCTGATATAACTGATCCTAAACAAATTGCTAATGTTTTTTTCCCTAACCTACCCTAACTACTAAGTTATGTGTGAGGCCCGGGGAAGGAGCGGGACTAAGTGTGTCTCAGGGCAACAAACTGGGAAATCATATAAGCCTACGTAGCTATAAATTAAATACATCATATTTTGCAATTACATCAATAATTATTTATTTGTCCTCATGATACTGTAATAAGGCTGTATTAATTGAATGTCTTCGCTACCATTAAATATGGTATCATTTTTTGGGTGCTTCAAAAAAATTAGCATGTGATGTTTAAATTACAAAAAAATATTCATAATTATTGCTAAACTTAAAACTACAGATACATGTACACCATATTTCTCTAAATTAAATTAACCGTTCTAGGATTATACATTTACTATACCTTAATATTTGTGTTACAAAATGTGCAGTACAAGAAAGATTCAGATGCCCAAAATTATGTGACTAGAAATTTATATAAAAACATTCTCTTTCACTGTACTAATAAATATAAGACTAATCCTTGTTTTATGGGCCTAAAATTGTTAAATGGATTACCTATAGAGCAAAATGCAATTTTATTAAATAGAAATTTAAAAGATTTTAAATTTCACTTACAAACATATTTGATGGATCTTACTCCATATTCTTGTAATGACCATTTTATTTTGTAATTTCGTTATGTCAATTCTAGTCTATAGTTTCATTCTAGTCAAAAAATATTTTATGATAGTCATTACAGAATATGAAGTAAAATCTATTTTATTATGTTATTTGGTTTGTCACTTTGTGTTGAGTATCGTTCCAGTCATATGTTTTTGTATAATTTTATTTAATAATGTAATTAAAACAAGTCCAATGCAGTTATGTACTGTGTTTATTGGAAGTTTTATGAACAATAAAGAAATACATTTCAAGGAACACAAACCAAATTGTTAGGCCATGTTCTATCATGGCGCTTGGTGAATTCAAGCCATTGTTAAGCGTTTATTTTTTTTTTACGTCAGTGCTTTAATTTTTTTCTTTTTATTTTATTGCAGTCTTTTAGTAGAAGTGATGTGTCAGAATACCTTAACGCTGTGTTACCATACATGTTTAGTTAACACTGCTGGATACTCGTAATGAAATGTGTGTTAAACATGGATCTAAGGCATACTAACATGTGTACTTAACCTTTTATCAGTTCAATTCGAAAGAGCTTTTTGTCTAAAAACAAATACCATCACCATATTGACCTCAGCATTCACTATGTTTCAAACAAAATTTTATAAAGCCAAAAGGAACCAAAGCAAATGCAAGTTTGCTTCTGCAAAAATCATATCTTTCAAAATTTTCCTTAGTTGTCAATCCTGCCTACATTACATTTTTTTTCCCTTTCAGAAGAATAAATGACAACCCAGAAAAATATTTCTTCACATTACGTTATTCGATTGGTCATAAAAGGTGTAACTTTGAAATGGACTAAACTTTGTACTGCTGTAGATCTGTGTCATCTAGGCAAAACATATTCCCTAAAACTCTGCTTTTCGCAATCATAAAATTTTTTACAAATTTTTTTTTTACATTACTATATAATGAACAGCCTTGTTGTAAGTTATAATTTACTATCAACTGAGCCTTGTAAGATGAGTTACATTTTGCCTGAATTTTCAATGACAAAATATAATTCAAATTAAGTTATACGCAGCCAAATTCAAACCACGTTTGTTTGGTATATGCACACATGTTTATTTAACTTAGCCTATCTGTAAATCACACACGCAAGTTATATGTTGTGAATCTAACTCATGCAAACTTAAATATTCTTTCATTATTTTGCATCATTAAACAAATTCGATGACAGAATTACGTAGCCCACAAAACTTTCTGCAAACATGCATTTCCAACATAAGTTCGTCTTTGCCAAGTGAAAGTCGGCGGTTTCTTATAAGTGATGATGTGAAGCCTAGTTATAAGGTTCTAGTAATGTGACAACTTGTACATGTGAGAATTGAACTCCCAGACTGTGGCTTGTCAATAATATTTGAGAATGCAACAGGCAGGCTCACAAGCATGAGAACCCAGTACTAGTCAACACGCGTATGGTCTTGTCACATGAATATTTAGATAGTAGCCAATAGAAAGCCATCTTTCATTTTACGTGACGAAGATAAACACATTTTATAAATTAGTCTTTATGTGAGGTTAGAAACTTTTGAAAGTATCGAAGCCTTGAAAGTGCCTGTTTAATGATCAATTATAATGCAGTAATGCTAATGTTTTAATATGTGACCATTTCTAAATTACGATAGATTTTATCTGTAGCAAAAACACACATGCGGACAACTAACGAACATGCATGGTTAAGAATAGGGTTTTGTGTAACTTAATTGACATTACACACTGCCCTAAAAAAAGAAGATAAGAAGTATCTCAATTAAAATGGAATACTAACTATAGTACCGATATTGAGTTGCTACAGTTAGTTTAACAATTAGGTTTGACATGCATAGCTAGCAATATAAACAATCATGCACAGACGGTCATCGAGGACATGTTGAGTTGTTGAGCTGCACGGCGAACAGATTTCATTGAACTGCGTGTGAAACAATGGCGGATGCGCTCCACGTCTACGTCGGGCACTCTGGGACGGCCCGGCGATTTGCCTTTACACAGACAACCTGTTTCTCGGAATTTTTCATGCCGTCGTCTAATGCTCTGTGCTGTAGGAGGAGCAACACCATACCTGGTACGAAAGTCACACTGAACTGTTATTACCGACGTGCACTGCGCAAAACGTAGAACACAAAACGCTTTCTCTTGTCCAGATGCCATGTTTACTAGAATTGAAGTGGGCATTCACTTAAGCACACTGCTGCTACCTAGCGGTAACTATGTAAAACTCGAACGTTTCCTCATTCCAACAGTACGTTGTTCACGCACATATCTCAAGTTGCAGAATACGTATGAATTTTTAGAATCCGATGATTCTTTTTTATACACGCTGTAAAACATCTTTATGTAACAGTAAATTTGGCTGGACACAAACCATTATTTTGAAACGTTAGACACACATCTATGGTAGCATGGACTACTATGTTATGCACCTTCTGACAGGCTAGTAGTGTATATACTATAGTTATTGCAATTCAGTTGCTGATTCCTCGCAACAATATTAGACATTAATTTAAAATTAGGTTAAGTGTTATAATAGTGAAGTTTTGATGTAACAAATTTCTTAGTAATAATACAGTTCTCCTTTTCAGCTTACTTTCCTTAGGAACAATAAAATTACAAGATTGTGCATCTGCCCGTATGTATGACCCCACTATTAACTTTTGAACCCGTTGACCGAAATACATCAAACTCTATACAGACACAGTACTTAGTATAGTCTCCTGGCACTTGTGTATTTTGTTTGGTGGTACTGATTTGAAAATTTTTTGGCGCTTTATCATTCCTTGGGAACTATATGATCTATTTGAACCTAATTATAATATGAGATTTTATTTAATACTAAATCATTGGATGTGAAGTTGTAGGTCAACTAGTTTGGAAGATAGCACTACGTAAAATAAATATTTTGTCATATTTCAATAACTACTAAACCAATTACAAACTGATTTTATATAGGTACCTTACTTAACCACGCATCACTCACACATTATTTCTCAAAAACAAAATTGAAAAGTAGGGATGTGGGTCATACATGAAAATCAATGTTTTTTTTTTTCCCTAGATAAATAGGGCTTAGAAAAGTTGTATTTGGTATCTTACATTACAGACTGCAGGAAGAAATTATTATAATGTAAATACTGCACGAGTATAAAACCCTTCAATATCAGATTGTAGCTCGTTAGCAGTAAATACACAACACTAACATCAGCCAAGGCAACTGCTGTGCATAAAGTTTGTTGCGGCTGCTACGCCAGCCTGCTGAGACGTGCCAAGCTTGTGGAGCGCTGGACAGTGCCGAGCTGCAACAAGACCGCCCAGTCCAATGAGTGTACACCTTGGCACTCAAAAGAGCACGGCGAGTGGTGGTGCAAAGAACCAAAACTGAGATAGTGTTACGGTGCTTCACTTGAATGAACCACAGTAAAGTACACTCTCGTACCGACAACTACAAACACAGTGCAGTATACGCTACCAGTATGGAGTATTCGCATGCTGGGCAGAGTGGGATATTTGCCTTCACTTTCACCATTGTTTAACCTCACAAACATACCGAGCAGAGCTGAGGACTATTAACTGGGGCGTCATTTCATTCTTAAGACGTGTCTACATATTTAATTCACAGAATCAATTACATTTTTCAACACAAGGCAATTAAATTAAAACCGTATAGTGGAATAAAACATGTTTTTTTTCCTTGAGAAAATGTGGGGTGCAGATTTTTACATGGATGCAGTTGTTACTTGGGTTAAATAAGATATTTATTGACATATCATCATAAAACCTTTGATTTTTTTAAGGTTAAATGTTTCAAATAGGACACCATTAAGTAAAATAGCATGACATAAATAAATACAGGTTTTTATCACATTTCAATAACCACTGGACTGATCATAACCAAATTTCATAGTCAAAGTTTAACATCCAAGGTTTAATTTAAGTAGGGTTTGCTGGTATCAGGTGCACAATTTTGGCAATAGCACACCATAAGTAAAGAAAGACAATAATAAACCTACTGTCTACTGTGCTTCCACAATTTTGGGAGATAGCAAAAGACAAACAGAAAGTACTTTTACATTATATTTTGATATCTACTTCATAGACGGTAAGCAAATTTTATATTTCAACAGGTCACCATCCAAAATTTTATATCAGTTGGGTTTAGGTGTCAGCTTTTTTTACAATAATTATAAAAAAACTAGTATGTGTTCTTGTTAATTACTAGACTCATATTGAACACAGATATACTTTTTACAATTTATCATTTAAGGTTATGGCCTATGGGTTAATTTTAACCAGCATTAAAGTAGGCTTATTAGTTGCAATGTAAATTTCTTTTTTTACTCAAATGAAATGATCAACTTTTAAATTTCTTTTCACATTTAAGATTTTCTTAATAAATTTAAAAGGAATTAGTTGAGATATATAACAGGCAAAAATAATTTCTAGTAAAATTACAATGCTCTGCCACACAATTTACAGTGGAACTCTTATTAGTTATATCCAACAACAAAATGACTAGTAGAAAGAGTGAGGTGGCGCAACGGAAACACATTGGAATTTGCATTTCGAAGGACTTGGGTTCGATCCCCGGCTCCAGCCATTCTTATTTCGGTTTTCTATGGTTTCCTGAAATAGTTCCAGGCAAATGCTGGAATGGTTCCCAAAGAAAGGCCATGGACGACTCCTCTCCCAGCTCTTGTCATTGGATCAAGTTGTGTGTCACCGTCTCTAGTCTAATGGTCTCGTCGACAAAATATAAAACCAAAGTTACTGTACCTTAAAATGTAGTTGTGAGTATTCATGCAGTGAACATACTAAATTGAAATTGTATTTTGTAGAACACTTTTCAGGTATTTTTTTATGAGCGTCTAAAGAAATTGTTTTGATATACATAAAAAGCTTTGCAAATATTCCTTCTGTAAGCTCTTAAAAGTCAATATATGTTCATTTATGCTTATTTACGTTACTTTTGAAAAAGGGGATGCACAGAGGTTTAAATACTCCCCCAAATCTATGCAGAACAAACTGCATAGCTTGCAGGTAACAAAATTATATCACAAATACCACACTGGCTCTATGATATAGTTATAAAAAAAAGCTGGTGCAATACTAAATAAAAAATTACTTTGATGAATTAAAAATAAATATTGCCGAAAACTATAACGGAAAAACGTTGAAAAGGATACCCCAACATTAAGGAGCGTCCCTAGTTAAAAAATGAGATTGATTTCTGGATAATTTGAATTTGTATTTCAGCAAAATATTGTAATATAGCACCATTAATTTTTAATGAACAGTCTTCAACTAAACAAATAATTTAACTACACATAGTAACCTAGATGCATCCTTTGTGAATACATATTGTCCTGCCTCCACTGCTTTGCATTGGTATTGGCTGCAATTACTAAGTAGGAAGGCAATCCATAACTCTAGAAGGTTTTCGTTGGTGAGAGCATGAGAAGGTAGAGTAGCTCTTCTAGAGTGATATGTACTAGAACTAACCTTGACCCAGCAAGTGATTGCTGAGTGAGCCACCAAGGAAGAACTCCTGTGCAGCACATGGAGTCAATATTCTCCATAAATAAAGGGAAGGTTTATGTCACTTGCCTTATAGTGATCGTCATAGGTTGGAACACAAGGTAGTTTGATGAAGGAGCCAAGCAATCAATTAAGTTTTATAGGATGTATTCAAGCATAGAACAGGTTGATACACTTGATAGTACAATAGTATTACAGAGTTGTTTATGTTAATTATTTCTTAAATTGTTTCAATCTACACTTCAAGGTAATATTTGTTTATATGAACTTTAATTGACGGAAATAAAGTGATTTATTTATATATTTAATAACTTTAACCCTAACCTGATTGAAATAATTATTTTATTTTAAATCTGTATTTTATATGATAGGAAATCTCTCACAATATTTTATATAAATTTTTAATTTAGTAAGTTATAATTATTGAATACCAGTTCATGAATGGTCATTAAAGTGGATTGCTTCCTCTATGCTTAAGTGAGTTTATATCTCTGAGCCTGAGAGGCATTGTTTAAAGCTGGCGCTTTAGCAATTTTTCTTTCTTGCTCCCTGAACTGTCAAACTTGTAAGTACCATGACAGATTCTACGATGGACTGGATTTTATATCTGCCACCATCGTAACTGTTAGTGCACTACAGGGAGAGTCCTTTAGGCCAGTGTTAAAGCAAGTATTTTAAGCCATTTTGAGAAGAGGCAGATATTTTAATTAGACTCAGATTTGATATGAGTGAGCCTCAAGTCAGCATGGGAATAGACTGTAAGCTGAGCAATTTGAACTTGATTTTGTTTTCAGCCAATTTGTTTAAATTTTATTAAGTGCATTTGCCTTTTGAGGACTGTTAAATTTTATTTGTGTTAATATAATATGTATGAACTTCTGTGTAGACAGAAAATTATCACAAATGACATTTATGATTTTGAAGTTCAAACAAACTTAAATTTTAAATCTTGTTAATACCGTACCCAGAGGCTTGGGAGAGAGATTTTTTACGCCTCTCTGACTGAAAATAATAGCTGGATAAATTTTTTACTTCGCAAGCTACCATTATTTACTACCTACTAGAACTTCAGAACCCTGAATTATTTTAATAATGCTTAACTATGTGTGTGCCCATAGAGTGAGAAATTTTAGCTATTTATTTTTATTTAACTTAACTGGAAAGCATCTTGAAACTAGTAACTTTGACTTTCATGTGGAAAGAAAATAATTTAGAATTTCATGGTAATAAACCTTACGTATTTCAAACACTCAGCATTAGGAATTTCATTTGCTATAAATATTTTTCAATAGTAGTGTCAAACTCACTAGCTCTAAGTAGAGAATTGGCGCACAACTGGTGGGGCAATTTCTACAGAGAGAGAAACTACAACTCTCTAAGTAAAACAGACATGGGTTTACATTACCTTAAACATTTGTTTTATGAGGTTACAATTAGTTTTAGGTCATAGGTCATCGATACAAAGATACAATAAGATGACAGCAAGGTGTATGCTGAAGAGTACAACCAATTCGTTAGGACACTTCGGGCCATGCAACAAAGCTTATCAGATAGAATCTAAGGGCCGACAACTGACTGACAACATGACAAGGTTGTACGGTGATCACTCTTGATCCGTAAGAAAGCTACAACATATCTATAGCATCTCTGAATGATATGGCTCTGCAGGCCGATAATTGACTGTCTAAATGACTGTAAATGTGCAACAACAATTTACTTTTAGTGCATAAGGGCATGGAGACAAGAGACAGTAGCTCAAAGGTACATCTCCATGCTTGTGCAAGGCTAAATTACAGTCAAGTAGGCTTAACAATCGCCGACCTGGCGAACATAGGAGTGGTACTGCGAGTACCATCTTAGTTGGCGGATAGTGAACGGGAAATTTCTTCCATTTATAAAGCTATTGTTTCACATTTGAATGCCTGTAATGTATTTGGGGTCAGAGTATCCTTTCCGGGGTTTACTAAGTGTTTGTGTCATAGCCTGATGTTCAAATACCAGGAATGTTATCCTCTTTTCAGTAGCTGCTACTCATCAACTAAGGTGGTGCGAACTGTACAAGGGTGATGAGATGGGGTAGAAGGGTTAAGGTGGCAGGCTATTGCCACAACCCTTAAGAAGGATGGGAAGGCATGCCAGGTTGACTCTGCCCGAAGGCCGAGCCGCTGACAACTGACTAACTTGGGCAAAATGCCCGTCTTTTATACTTGCCAAAAGGGCAGAAGTACCGTTTGTTGTGTACATATACAGTTCTTGCATTGTGCGTGTGTGTGATGTCACTCCCAGACTCTCATCACTACCCATCATGCACCTGTATCAAAGTTCAGTAGAAGACAAGATGGCGACGTCGTAAGTGTGTGATGTGATGCTGTCTAAGCTAACATGTATTTTAATTTAATTTCCGGGTATTATGTTACACGTCTCAAACATTTTGGTCCTCCGGGCCGGATGTTTCTGCGGAAACACCGAATGGCAAAGTCGGTCGTGATTATTCAAGCTCGCACGGTGCGTGTGTGTCGTCTCGTTGTGTACTGTTTTGGCGCCATCGTGGACTCTGCTCACAAAAGAAGTCTTTACTTGCG
>PNEQ01003428.1:27850-52054 GCA_003012365.1 Medauroidea extradentata
CTTACCTGTTACAATAAACCTATATTTCCTTAAAATAATGTACCACTTTGTAATTAAATAAGATTAAAGACAGTTTTAATCCAATTTTTTGGGTTTAGGGGTCAGAATCGGCCAAATTCGGTTATAGCGAAGACACGGCTATAGCGAAGTTCGAACCCAGAACCATGACATTTCGCTATAACGAGACTCTACTGTATTGAGATTTTTACGAACATTTTCGGAAGTACACCATTTTGAAACCCCTGAGAGGCTATTCCTCGTTGTGGGGAGAGGAAGAAGGCCATTTTGTCTGATGCCACGGAGGAGTGGGATCAAAGGGTAAAGGATACTCTCGGGCGAGTTTCGGGCACGGGCCATGTGGTGACGATTGGAAACTGTATAACTGTATATCATGAAATGTTCTTATGAGGCAAGGACGCAGCCCACTGCAAATTTGATTTAAAGATACTGGGTGTTCAAATAACTGCATATTTTGTTGAGCATGTGTTGCTAAAAGAGTAAATTACCCATGAGTCGTTGTCGCTCACGTGTCTGTTTTTGTTCTTGTTGTTTACCTAGCCAAGTGTAAGAAAACTGTACGGGACAGATCAACAAAATAAATCACTGTGTTACCGTTACGAAGTGTCTATATTATGACCAGATAGGTTTCCTTCCTTCACGACACCGACGAAATTATCACTACTCAACTCTGAGAGCAAAGTGAGCCTCTGCTAGCTACACTATTGGTATGGAGGGCCTATACAACCACATCTGGGACAAGGGTTAGTTATATCTACCATTTCGAGATGTGCTTTATATTTCACCTTCGCTTTGCCTTATTTTTTCGTTAAACTCTATGGAAGTCCCACTATGTGCTCGCGAGAATGCACTCTGTGCTCGCTTTTCACACTTTTTTGGGACAAGGGTCAGTCATATCTACAATTCAGAAGTACCCTTTTAGTCAAAATGAGTCTGCCTGTTGACGTATACGTACATTTTGATTACGTTTCTTATTTTCCCGCAAAACGTTAAGAAAATCAGCACGTAACTAGAGTACTTTGCAGAAAAAAATGCTATTTTAAAATTTGATGGAGTGGAGGGCAAATTAGGCCCCTACAGATTTAATGAAGATAGCAATTTTACAAATGTGATGAATAAAATGGTATTTCTAAAACAGAAGGGGTCTACTGCACATGAGTTACCTATTCTGTAATTATTTAAGTAAGTTTACGTTTTCTTTCTTAACACTACTACGCATGATTTTCTAAAATTTTTAATCCCGATATAACAAAAAAAAACTTACGTACCTTGGACCCGCAGTGGGAACCTTGTCTTGAGAAAGATCTCGGATGATTTCTTCAGTATCCTTGACTGTCAAGTCCTCCTGCACACACAGACACTTTAGTAGCAGTGGCACACAAGTGTGGCTACACACCAGACTAGCAGGATGTGTTCAGTGCGTACATAGTAGTCGTCATTCACTTGTATCATAGGTGCATTCACACAGGCTCCCAGACACTCGACCTCGGACAGGGAGAACTTTCCGTCTGCAGTTGTCTCGCCTGGCTTAATGCCCAGCTTCTTCTGAATGCACCCCATGATGTCATCCGAGCCACGCAGCCAGCACGGTGTAGTAGTGCATACCTGCACATGGTACTTGCCCATTGGCTTCCTGTTGAGAATCACCATTCATCAATTATATACATCTACTTAAAAACTACCCATACCTCTTTAACATAAATGTTACCAGTCAGGGTTAAGGAGCAGATATATATTAGACAAGAAATTAAGATTTATAATTATAGAGGGCTGAATGCACAAACAGTGCATCAACAATTTAAGATTAGATACAAACAACTTTGTGACTAATAACTACATATGCAACATCTCTATTTCACTAACAAGACACTTGTAAAATATTAAACACTTCAGCCACCCTAATCATTTAGGACTATTCTATTCATCCTAAGCTTAATTAAGCTAGGAAGAAATATGAAAAGTTTCAAGTGTAGCGATCACGCAAAAACTTAGCAAAGTCAAGAAAAGTGATCATTTGATCCTACTAACTTTATAACAAAGTAATGTTTGGGAAGGCTACAGGGAAGAAAAACCCTCTTGATTTCCTACACCAAAAAATAACAAATTATATGGTGGAAAAAGGCAGCTAGGCTACTAATTACATTTTTAACATAATATATGACGCACAAGTACATACAGGGTGGCACTTGTATGTAGAACACACGTACAACAGGACAAACACATTTCTCCATGGAAGCGCAGTCCCAACAATTTTCTGGCTAAGCCGGCTTAATCAGGCAGTGACTGAAGGCACATTTCGAGTAAGTATTTGTGCATTGTATCTTATGTCAAAAATGTAACTAAATACGTATAAGATAGTTCACGTGTAAACTTGCTTTTCCAATAATCAAATTATGAATTTAAAAAACATACAATTAAAAAAAAATTTAATTTTATTAACACACACTGTGTAAAAATTATTATAGCAATATTTTTCTAACGTTTAATAATCACATAAGGTAAACACACGCAAAATTAAAGCATGTAACTCTCAACTTATGCCTGTAGTATAGTGGGGAAGAAAAGAAGTAGAGCAAACTTTTTCACTAAATACAGCGCTTGGTTGGATGGCAGGAGTATCGAAATGGAGGTAAACACCAGGGCTGAGTTCACTGTCATTTGCAGCGACACTTTTGAATATTTATGACTAGGGAGGCCAAAACTTCTAACAACCAATCTACTGTTGCACACATGGTTCCTGGAGAAGTTCTAGGGTCATTAGAGATATGTGTGCAGACAGAAACTACGGATGTCACACAACCACTGTTTGTAGCAGAAGGTGGTTAACATAGTTTCTTAGAGTATAACTGTTTAGAACTCCTCTGCATTTCAGTGGAGGGAATGCTAATTGTATTCCAATGCATTAGTAAGTACAGTATAACAATTGTGTGTTCCCAATTGCAGACTTGGGCAGTACATGGGGCTACCAGTGAGTACAATACAGATCCAGACACAAGTCCTACATCCTGGAAGAGCAGATCAATGTGTTTTGCACTGCGTAAAGCTACCAGCAAAAATATATTTGTAGAGCAAGGTATATACAAGCCTTAAATGTACTCAAGATGGGCAACTCCCATTGACAATGTTGTTGATGGGTCAATACTGTACATATATGTGGGGATTGTACCAAACAGAGGTTTTCCCACTAACGAAGCATTCCCCAACTTGTTAAGGGGAAAATTATTTACAAAATTGGATGAAGCAGATGTACGTTTGGTGGAAGATGAGAGTACAGAACTCATACTGACAATGAATGCCATGAAGGTGTTGTATCGAGTAAAATGGTTGCCGTATGGCACCAAGTGTGCCACAGCTGTTTTTCAGTGGTTAATAAAAATATACTAGCAGACATAGAGAGAGTCTTAGTACTACTGGATGACATCCTCATCATGAGAACAAACACAGGGCAGCATTTGCAGCTGGTCCATCAGGTCCTCATTTGTGTTAACATAGCAGAGGCTCCACCATCTGTAAAGTTCTCATGTTATCATTTGACATCACTGAAATACACTCAACATTGACTAAATTGCATGACATTCACCATGTTCCAGCCCCCACATGTGCAAAAAAGAGCTACATATATATATTTTTTAAATTACCTAAACTCCTACAATGTTTTCCTGCACAGTAAAGAAAATGTAGCAGAACCACTACAGCGTCTACTGGAAAATTGACAATAATAGACTGACAATGCTTTAAAATGCTGTGAAAAGGCTACTTCAGTCAGATGCTGCTTTGGTATACAACAAAGGAAATCTTGATGCATTGCTGTCAGTAGGCCTACTATTTTAATGCTCACCTCCATTTTGCCTGTGAATATATCCTAAAAAACCCCCACACCACTGGACCACCACTATCCACGGGCTGGAGTCAGCTTCAAAACTCAACTACTCTCCAGTCGGACCCACCTTTTACACGACGGCATCACTCCTAAATGGGGAAGCCCCTACAAGGTGATCCAACAACAAGGCCAGGTGTACTGGGTGGAGAATGCAGACACAGTATTCAAGAAATTCCTCCACTCTCTAATGAAACAATATATCAGTTCCAGTAACCCAACAATGCCACAGACTCTCGACCACAGCCTCCAGCGAGACCCTTGGAACGATGCCACCTTCACCCCAGGATGCCTCAACTCTAGAACAAAAAAAAATAAACAACCAGCAACTCCAGAGGAGGCTACTGACATGCCGGGCAAATACATCACCATAGTTATGAAGGGACGACCATCATCAATAGCGAATTTAGCCGTAATCCACACGGCCAAGGATCCAGTCTTCCAGGAGAATCCACACATAGTGGTAGTAGTATTGGTGACAGTAGTAGGCAGTATCTTCAATCATCCAGGACTCTGCTTCCCGCTAAGCCTTCTAAGCACTCTCCCTTCCCTCCCGAACCTCCTCCTGAATAAGGGGGACATACTGCATTCCTACCATCACCCAGACTATCTCCAGCGTATGGGGGCCAGAGGCAAGATTTCCTATTTATTCCAGATTAAATCATGAACAATGGGGACACAGGTGATTCCTCTCTATACCCTTTTCTTGCCTTGGGATTCTTAAGGGAAGATAGATACGCCCTCTTTACACGCACCATAGCCATAGTAAGGGTACACACACTACAGTTGGAATAGTCACCGCGCTGCACGTTTTCACCTTTGGAACCGTGTTGACGGAAGTGAACACCGGAAATAATGTTTCACGTGGACCAAGACTTTTACCTCAAGGCCCCTGTAACTGCGCAACCAGGTAACCAGTATTTGTGATTATTATATCACAGCTGTAATCAGTGAAGCTCAATATACCAGTGAAATTGACTTCTAGTACTTCCTTTACTTCTCAAATGTCCAACGAGAGTGTACTAGAGTTGTGTATTACGCCAGAGAAAGTTTTGTCCCTCGAGGACCAAAGACACCAAGCCGCTCTTGAATGCCGCCAATCTTGCTCTCAAGTAGAGGACCCTTTGCCAGGGAATATACCCAAACTTACGAGGACAAGGCCACACCTCCCTGGACTCAGTGAGTGGTACATACGATAGCGATTCTCCTCTCTTCCACCAGTATAAAGTCCATTAAGTAAAATCTTGCGCCATTACCGATGCATGTGCAAACCACTGAGTCTGCTGAAATATCCCCGCAGTTCTCATCCGCACTACATTAGCGAGTATAGCAGCAGAGAGGTCTAGTACTGCAAATTGTCTGTAGTTTATACGAATAATCATTCTTCATTACAGATATATTTTCAATTTGAATTTCTATTTTTTCCTATTTGCGTGCTTGCTACTGTTTACATAATGTCGTCTACAGATGTTACAGCATACTACTTGCGGCAGCTGTTTGCTAAAGTCGTAACCAAGGCTTACCAAGTCCGAAGTGATAACGTCTATGGCAGTTGTACAAAGGCTTGACGCATACGCTTGACTTGTTGCTTCTACTGCTGACTGACCATATTGAACTGAAAACATAACCACGTTGTCATAGTTTGTAACAAAAATATGTTTATGTGAACGTTTAAACTCAAAAATAATATTCACAAATATTGTTCAGAATATTTAAAGTAGTAGAAGAGTTGTCACACTCTGCTCGTATGGGAGTTTTAATACCCTTCAGAGATGTGTTCAAGTTGGGCTGGCATGAGAGGTCTTTCCTGAAGGGACTAGGAGATTGTAAGTGCACCGAGGAGAGTGGTTCCCTGCGGAGGATGCATAATACAATCTATCTGAGAACAATATGTCTCACTTTAGATTGGAAGGGAGGCTAGGCACTCACCTGAAATAATTCGCGCAGGAGACAGCACTTGCTCTCGGAAAGAGGCTTGGGCTCTTGCTCTGCCTCACGTTTCAACTGCTGGACCCTGGGGTGTGGAGCAGGTGTAAGTTTTTCTGGTGTCTTGATTGGGCTAATGAGGGGGCGGCACAGGCGTCACGTCTCCTTAAGGATAGGCTGAAATTGTCTTTCTGTTGCGGAAGTTTATTTTCTGTGCCTTTGTACTGGCGGCAAAGTTGGACAAGGGTTAGCTTTACCTGTAGATTGTTGTGCAGGTGGGATAATCCCCGCAGGTACCCTGTCTGAACTAGGGGTGCTGCTAATCTGTGTTCGGCAGCGGCTATGGCTTTACGTCCTTCTATGGATGCTTTCTCCTTCTGGGAGATGTCTAATAATAGAATGTCGGTTTCGAACATGAGTTCGCTTTCATAAAGGAATAAAAGAAATAATATAGGTAAGTCACTTCAACTGGTGTTATTATTGTGTCACAAATGTTTACAGTATATATACTATTCACAAGTCAATTCACAATCTGGATACACACCAATTCGTACAATCACTACACTTTCATCGCCACTGACTGCGTGGTTTTTAACATGGAGCCTTGGAAATTACCATAGATATATCCCGCTTCTCGCAGAAGCTAGTTACATGCCTCGTGGCAAAAATCACTCGTGACCAGACGCGTTTTTTTACCACCCGCGCAGTTAGGACTCAATGTCTCCTCGAGTAGCCTTTTTAGTACTGGAACAGCAGGCAGCAACCTGTCTGTGGGAAATCTGGTCGGGGTTTCAGCTTCCTTACCAGGCAGCAACCCATGGTAGGTAAATAGGCAGGTAGGTGAGTTTGGGAGAGCAGGCTTCGGCTTCCTTACCAGGCAGCAACCCACGGTAGGTAAATAGGTAGGTAGGTGGAACAAGGAGAGCAGGCTTCGGCTTCCTTACCAGGCAGCAACCCACTATGAGGGAGAGGTGGTCAACTAGGCTTGCTCAGGGAGGAGACCCCGAGTCCTAGCCTGACTAATCTGGCTAGGCAAACGCCCACCTTACATACCCTGGAGGGTGGCTGAAAGTCCCATTAGTGGGTGGTGAAGATGGCTGCCGCTGGAGAGGAGGCTGTCTGCTGGCCAGCAGGCGCGCCACCCCAACACCCAAACATCTCCCACTACTCAGCCAAAATTACGTGAATATATTTAAACTTTCCAGTGGGCCGTAAAAATGGCAGTGTTGCCAAAATAATACATATAAAGCACTAAATAGATACACAAAATTAATATTATTATGTTTATAAAAATTTATTATACATATTTCCTCTTTTCAATGTTGATAATTCTCCGCCTGGTGAGGTTAGCATCCATGTTTGTTTACATTTGTTATTGACGGGCGTAAATATACACATACAAAAACGGTAAATATAAATACATCCAACCTTAAGTTTCTACGTTTTTACAGCAACACGGCTCACAAGAAAGGATTTAAGTGACCCCTTGGGCAGAAACAAGGTAGGCCTAACTCAAAAAGTTTACAAAATACGGGGCCGAGCGTGAAATATATATGCACTTTCAGGGGTGCGTCAATATTTAACTGCTTTAAATGTATCTGAACAACATGTGTTTCGTAAATTGCGCAAATGTGACTTCAGTGTAAACACAGTGGTAAAGATGATTACATCAAGAATTTTCAAGTGATGCTGTCGATGCAACAACAAATGGCAAAGTTGCAAATGGATATATAATGTGATTGTGTACACACATTTAACTTAGCATGTTCACTATGGGAAACTACTGAAAGGACTACTGAAAGCTTTGGTAAACAGTTGATACCTCTGCAGCAGCTAACTGCTGAGCATCGCAGGGACACCAAGCAAGCTCCAAAACCATTTCCTTAATGGAAGCAGGAACTACTAAGGCAATTATTCTAGAATATGAACAACAGCATAAACCTTTCTACCTTCAGCAATAAAGTGAGAAGTTGTCCTGTCACCTCCGCTATATTTATGGGAAAACTGTGTAGATATAATCGGGAGTCACTCCCCTAGGACACACAACTGTCTCAATGCCACAGGGGAAACTTGCTCAGGTCTCAGCGCCTCCCTAGCTAGCCTGGCATCCCCAGATCCCTCTGTAGACCTAGCTGATAACACACTACATCAGTCCTTAAAAGCAAGGCATAACAACAACCCGTGACACTGACCTGCGATGCCTTGAAGTATAGCTTGGGGACTATGTGCTGACCCACAAGAAGCTGACACGTGTAAAATGGCCATCATTTCTTGGGCCACACACACTACAGAAACTATGCACAAATAGATAAAGAAGCACGTAATATAATGTTTGGAGTTATCAGGCTAGGCCATTCACAATCATTACCGACCATCTGCGATCCTTAGACGCAAACAGACAAACCTTCCAGTCTCCAAGGTTACTACAGCAAAACCTCCTGTTGATATCAGTGTTCAACAACACGATCCTGCATGACTGGTGCCAAGCATTCGACATGCAGACGCCTTAAGCAGGCTGCTCCTGGAAATTCCAGAAGTAGAAGTTTCAGCAGCAGGAGACGTGTTAATATTTCCTGTACAATACGGCATGTGTACATCTAGTTGAGGCTCCAAGAATACTACATTTACAGAAGCAGATTCAGTGCTGTATGCTGTCAAAAATAATTGCAGTGTTGTATGGCTAAAGAGTGGAACATAGACATTTTGGCTCTGACCATACTCTGCCCAGTGCAATGAGCTGTCCTTCAACTAGGGGAGCATCCTGTCAGGAAGCAAAGTCGTCATTCCGGTAGAAGTGAGGAAGGATGTCGCAGCTCATGATGCGTTTTAGAAAATTCAAAACAGTAGTAAAGAACTACCTGTGGTTGCCACGGATGTAGATATTGAAAGAATAGTAGGCTATCAGCAGTGCCAACAGATGCAAAATGAAGTGAAAATAATTTAGTCAGTACTTAACATCTAAGTCTTTTCAACGTGGCCAAAGAGTGACATGACTCAAGCACTGAGTAGCGCCAGAATGAAAGGTAGGTGAAATTGGAGATTTCTAAGAACCTGCCAACCAATGACATCTGCCCGATTCCCACATGTGAAAATCTTGGTCAACCACACTTAGAATCAAACCCTCATCACCTTGGTGAGTGGTGAATGCTCTGTAGTATAAGAGGGGGGAAAAAGACTTATTTAAGCACACACACACACAGGTCCTGTTTATTATCTGAAGTTACAATCACATCTGACCATTCATCATATTCAATCCATGGCTACCAACACAACTAGCAGGAGTGCCAACTCACAAAACATTAATATCCTATAACTGTTAACTCATTGTTTAAGCTATACTTAACAAAATTAGCAGTAAATTCACTTTTGTTACGGTGGATAAGCAGTCAATCACCTGTTAAACATGGTATAGAATGTAGCTACCTCGTAGACCCTCATTCTGGGCATGTTGAGTATCTCTGCCACTTTATGCATAGCTGATATAGGCAGCCAGCCATGCTGCCTTTGAGCAAGGTCCAGCAGAGGAATAACAGCAGCCCTCTGGTGACCTTCTGGGTAGATTGATATTATTGCTTCAGCACGCTAGAATGCACAGTGCAGTCATTAAAAATCAAGTTGGTTTTACATCTCATTGACAGAAAACTAAATCAAGATGAAACACAACCTTACAAAAGAAAAGTAACTGGGGGAGGAATCTGCCATGGTCTGTGTTATTCAACCATCCATTCTTTCACCTCAAATAACTTTAAGAATTTGTGGAAGAAAACAGAAATCAGAATGGCTGGAACGAGGAAACCAACCCAGGTCCTCCAAAATTAGAGGCCATTAAAATCAAATTTCTGTTCATTTTTTTGATTAAGTTTCTTAGTCCATGATATAGACATAATAATAAACTAGCAGGCCATTCAGCACCTGTAATCCGTACTTTGTTGATCAATGAAGTTCAGAAAAACACCACCTGAAGATAGTTAAATATAATAAACAATAATATTTTCATAAAATAGCATCTTAAATGTCAAAACGTTTGCTGAAAACAGTACCATAAATTGCAATTTGTGTAGTTAACAAAGCCAAGTTAATCTTGCTTCACACTATATAATATCACACACACAACATATTTAAGTAGTTTCAAAAATCTAAAATAACCAGTAAATAGCAGATTCGTGCAGTCAAGTATTTTATGGTACCGGCTCCATTATATGGAGCAGCTCAGTCCTCATCTACTACAGTCGCACATGTGCAGCATTTGCGGTTGAAACTATTTTTAGCAGGAGTGGCTATCTCCGAAAGGCAGAGGTACAGTGCAAAGTGAAATAGGTTCACTATACGTACTCAAGCCAATTACACCTCACTACACAGGCAGTAATTTTAAACCAAATAACAAAAAATTGCCATCAATGCAACTGGATACCCATAACCCTGGGCATTTCAAACTCCTTACTTTAGCAGACTTGTACTTTTGCTACACTGCCTGTTTACTGGCTGGCGAGAGTGCATTGTTTCCTGTTCTTCGACTGAAACCATAAAATTCTGGCCCCTAAGTCAAGGGTCCTGCCTTAACCCGGAACAGTCATAACAAACACCGAGGGGAAATACAAGCAGCTAAGAACAACAGATTCTATTAAAACCATCTGTATCACCCCATGTCCACTTCCTAGTCCTGTACTAAAGGCTCGTAGCAGAAAACATGTCACCAGTTACGTTTTCTGCGTATTCTGGAGGTGCTCGTCCTCAGTGCAACATAGACAAACTACTTTTCTCTTTTGAAATCTATGAAACGAAAAATGAATGGGATGAAAGACTAAAACAAACAGAAAATTGTCAATATAAAAAAATTATTTTTATGAGCTTTAGATGAAGGAAAGCATCAAATGTGCCTATTACAAGCCACCACAGCAGTCTTCAAGGATGACATGCGTGCCTTGAATAATGAGAGAACAAACTATAAATCTGTTTGCTGGCACCATTCTTGGATTTGTAAAGAGTTGTCAGTTCAGGAACGTACAGTTTATCCCATAGTATGACCCAAGAAGCACATTACACAATCACAGTTAGTGGTCCTTCATTATCATGTGTCAAACTTGCATCAAGGTCCATACTTTCACTTATTCACCAAGACTATTGGATTATGGGTGGATAAGGTTTAGTAAGCAAGGAGTATTTTTCACCAGTGTGTAGACTGCTTAAAATAAAACCTATATCTCTCAACCCTGCCATGGGCACTCCTCCAACTACAATATTATTTCAAGTTACGGTGTTTCGAACTGCAGGAACCAATTTTGGAGGGCCCTTGTATGCTGCACTGTTCCAAAGTAGGTACTGGTAAGCACCTGAGCATAAAGTGTACATTTGCCTGTTCATTTGCATGTCCACCAAGGCTGAGGATGTAACTAATCTCTCAACCACAGCATTTTTGCTACTTTTTGTATGGTTTTTATCTCGTCAAGGTTGGTCCTCTGAAGTTTTCTCAGGTAATGAAACAAATTTTGCTGGAACAAATATCTAACGGAGATCCACAACTCTATAAAGTATTTCATAGGGCTAATCGAGATGACTTCAGGTTAATCAGTACAGCATAGCAAAAGTGGTACTTCAGTTCACCTGGAAGTACTCATTTTGATGGCCTGTAGGAAGCTGTAAGTGTCATATGTAATTAACTTCGGTATTACGAATATACAAGCATAGTATAAAATGTTATTATAATTACGTATGAACAATTAGATCATAGCTTATTAAGTTGCAATAGGATGACAACAAGCTTTGTGTATAAGACAATGAGTGTACTAACTGATAGTTTACAGTGCATCTACGTCAGTCTACAGAGTAAATGTTAGTAATGTGTGGTGGTTCAAACAGATAGTTGTTCACCAGAAGCGAGCCACGTATGACAAAATTAAACAGTGATTAGTTCCTAGAACATAGCATGTGAATATTGTGTAAATTAAGAACAAAAAAGGCTGGAAGGATATGTGGAAACTTTTCCCATTCCCCTTGAGGGAAGAAACTGAGGTTTCAAGACGACAGCACGAGTGAGAAACAGTGAGTGTATCTCGGACTACCGCAGGAGTAAGTCGCTATGGAGAGAACAGAAACTTGGTTAGATCATTTGTAACTATTAAGAATAACAGGGCTGTGAGGAACGGCCTAATGTATGTAAAGTTATATCAAAAGATGGATTAATAATTTCTGTATGTTCCTGACACAGTAGTAAGTTATTGCTTTTAATCACTCCACTGACCCAGGTCGTCTAACCAACTTAAGTAACCAGCCGCTCTGTCACTACATCAGTAAGAGTGCCGAACAGCACGTTCTTTGTGTTGTGGGTACTCAGCTATTAAAATTGAAGAGTTGCCTACCTTTCTCTCCCATATTTCACCTGTCCAACTCTCGCCCCCTATGTTGCAATAGTTGATAACTACTGACTGGCAACACAGGCCGGAAGGTTGGCTAGCAAGTTGAAAGAGATGGCAACAAGAGAGCAGACTTATGTGATACTATTGAAGCCGTGTAACTGTATCACAAAGGTAAAGTGTAAAAGCAAGCCCTGCTCACATTTGTCGTAATAACTCCTCAGGGTACTTAAAACACCCTATGCGCCTTGTTCCAACCTGCCAAATTCTTGTAGGAGAATCCATAATAGCTTTGCCAGAACATAATAGGTCTGAGCTTCTCCTCGAACAATTAGACAGGTGGCAAGCACTTGTCCAATTACAAACATTAATTTGGAAACTATAGAGGTTGGAGTACATCCTTTCTTTTAGCATAGTGCTGAATGGACTAAACAATCCCCAAATGTAAATATTGGTCAGCTGGTCTAGGTAAAAGAACCTAACTTGCCACCACTATGCTGAAAGATGGCATCAGTGACTGCAGTCCATCCTGAACAAGATGGCGAAGCATTAAAACTCCCCAATGGAAGCACATCTATCCTGTAATAAAAATATGTCCCTTACCAGTTAGCTAAAATGTTGTAGTTAAAGCTGTGTGTTAGGCTTTTTCTTGTGGTTTATCAAAAACTAAATTTGATTTGGTTGTGACTTAATTCATACTAAGTGCATAAGGAAAAGAAGTGTTTTCGCTGGGCATAATGTTCATAACACTGACTGCACTGTGTACATTTTGCCTGTGTTACCCTGACTTGCTATGTATTGAATGCACACTGCTAACAAGTTGATTAAAACAAATCTATATTTAAGAAAATACGGCAAATAAATGATGGCAGGTCAAGCATGTGCAACTGAATTCATATTTATAAAAAACATTGTCATTACTATTTGGTTATACAGTAAGGTCCTACTTTCCATAAATTCTTTCAGGTAAAAAATAGAAAAAAGTTAAACAAGACTTTAACAAGATAATTTTAAATAGTACACAGTAACAAATTAAGAAAAAGAAATATTAAAATAAATTTCATTAAAAATATTATCATTGACATTTATTAACCAAAACAAGGTTCTCCACAGCTTCAGTCAAAAGAAAAATGATGGTGTGAACAAGAAGCATTATTTGTGCAGAAAATTAATAAAAATTATTACATTTATCGAAAGGTATAACTAAATAGTGCACCATAATCTTAAAATAATAGGCGTTGATCGTAAATTTATAAAATTAACTTTAGTGTAGTAACAACATAATCAATGAAAATGAATTCAGCAAACATGATGCGAGGTCAGTCTTGCATCACTTTACGCCTACTTAAATTTACTGTTCATCTAGTAACAACACATCTTTTGCCAACTGGTTAGAAAATAAAAGTGTTGAAAGTTTTAATCTGTGAAGTTTTACACTGCTGAACGATGTCTATAGAGGAACTCAGGTTGAATACCAACAAATTGAAAGCAATATTACATTATTTTATTACTAACACCTCTAAATTTGTCATGCTAACCAAATACAATTTGACAATTTCATATAGCAGAAAGGTTACACTATCTACTCCTGTAACTAAAAACTTTGAAGGATTCTCGTATGAAGTAACACAATATTACCTGTTACAGAAAGAAATATTACTTTTATAAAACAGACATTCCAGTACTCAAAAACAAGACTATAACAGCAGAATACTTCATAACAAATTATTCACGCAATTGAACATACTGTATTAACATTAAACAATTTAACACACACTTTGTTTTATTGAACTATCTGGCTTACATGTAGGAACCATCCAGCTCACCTTCTTATTAGCTTCTGTGAACTCAAACACTACATCTGGGTTGTCTTCCTTAGTGTCGCGATGCTGGAATACAAATGAACATATAGTAATAACTTGGAAAGATGAGCCTGAATTGGTGTTAGGATAAAATGTTACTACAATTACAGCATTTAACAACTCCAAATGTTTGTTATAATTAACACTTATAATTTAACCAAGCATATTGGACACGTCCTATGTACTTACTTTTATTTTTACACACAATTTTTAAATTATAGCATAATTTCATCCTTTCACGAGTGCTCTGCATTATTTTTAATTAGGACTTCAATAAAAGTGCACATATTTGTGCAGTACAAGGAAGTGCTTATCATCTATTCTGTGTACTACAGTGAAGCTGATATCTTGCTTAAGTACTTAGTTCCATTACATATTCATACATCCAACGATGACAGTTTATTTATGTAGTGTGGCATTTTTCCACTTGACAGTAACTTTTAGCATTTGAAGGTAAATAAATGCCAAACATACTGTAAAAAATGCTGGTCACTAATAACACTTTTTATTAAAAAATAAATACAAATCACTAACATAAATATTTTTCAACCCTTGTTTGCTTTCCATTGGCCTATTTTTCAGTGCTCAGACAATTAAATACATCAGTATTTTAAAGTGAATATTTTATTTAAAACCTGTTTCCTGTTCTAAAGAAGTGCACAGATTCTTATACTGGGCGGCAGTGTTATATTAACTGTAAGTTACCTACAGAGTTGTATTTACTCAAGTATTCAAAGTTTATAAAGTTAGGATATAGGCTGGAATTCAGTGCAAAATTAGCTTTTTGCATTTAATGTGCTATACGTACTGTTAATTCTTGTGCATATACATTTGTGGTGTCTCACTCGTGTAAGGGTATTGGTGCATGGAAACCAGAAAAACTGAAAAACTGCTAGTGGTGCCTTCAAGACTGGCCACTGTGTCTATGTGCATGAAGTTATATTATGTCCTGCCAACACATCTGGTATTTGCAACGACATTTATAAGGAGTTAGTGAAGACTTAATAAGTTCACTCACACTTTCAGAATGCCTGTTCATGAGCACGTGTTTTACATCATATCATTATCAATGAGGGAGAGAATGGAAATTAAAGCTTTACTTAATGACTTGAAGTACTTGATTACTGATCTGACCAATCAGTAGTTGCCTAGAGTGAAACAATGTTCTGTATTGAAATGAAAATCTTTACTACAAAACTCTTATCTTTTCATTTTCTCCCTCATTTACAATGACATGACATAGAACACGTACTTATAAACAGGCGCTCTGAAAGTGTGCGTGAACTTTGAAAGTGATCAAACACTCCTCAGAAATGCAGTTGCAACTACCATTTTTGTTGTCAGGACATGTAACTTCATGCAGGTGATCACAGTGGCTACTCTGAAAGTCACCATGTGCAATTTAACAATTTTTCAGTTTTCCATGCAAAAGTCCCCTTAATGGTGTTGACCAAACACATTTCTTACCTTTTCTTCATTTTCCTCTACTCTAACTAGGGAAGAATGTATTGGACATTAGTAAGTAAACAACATTTAGTTAAAACTTATTTTATGTCTATCATGTTTGTTAACATTTTACACATGGATAACTTGAATTTTTAAAAACAAAGCATAAGCCTTACGAGTATTCCGTTAGTTTATATTAGGAAAGAATTAAGTAAACACCAAATCTGTCATGTATATATTAAAATAGAAAGTGTGAAAAACATACAGAGCTTTATATTACGCCCAATGCTTATTAACATTGTTCACAATTTAAATACAACATGTTTTGACAGTTCAACCTAAAAAACCAATGTAGGCAGGTACTTGAACCAAATTTTACAGTTCATTATCTGCACCTACAGTAACATTTTTAGCTTCATGGATTTAAGCATTTTTATACTACTGCTCACACAAAAAAAAAATTCTGAAACCATTATAAAACCTACGTGTTATTTTTTTCAGATATAGCTTTGACATAACGTAACTTATCATTTTAATGTTACAACTTTCACAGTAATAATTAAATAAACTGCAGGTAAGTTACTCTGCTTTTCAATCATATAGAGCACATTCAGCTGCACAATTCACTATAATGATAAATAGCCAACTAACTACATGCTTAAAAACGTCAACACATCAGCTAAATATACCGACATTGCAACAACACAAGTGGCTTTGCTTTACAAAAACGTGAAATTCAGTCATGCAAGTGTAGCGCACTCTAACCTTAGCATATTCTCAAGTTTGAAAAGCTCAAAAATCTTATACATATGGCTACATTTTTTTATATCAAAGTTTTACGTATCAGCGTTATGCACACACTTGATATTAGCAATGTTTTCAGAGATATATATGACACATGCCCGTTCTTCATCGCTGCAGGACTTTTGAATAAGTATACTGTTTACAAATGTAAGCTAAACACTGATATTAGAGGAAACTATTAGTTGTGTGCTTATTGTGCCAATGTATAACAAAAAACACTTCAGACAATAAAAAACTGTCAAGACACCATTCTCATTAAAAAACACTGCTTCTAAGCCTTCGAACATAAAACTACCTAATCAGAGAGATCCTGCACTGAACTTTGCTACAGACTTTCCACCAATAAGGTTTTATAGTCACTGGTTGCATTCAAGTGGGTAAAACTTTTATTTTATATTTACATGAAATAGTATTAGTTTTGTAGTTTTGGAGTACAGTTCCTCTTATAAAAAAATTAGCTTAGCCAGTTTTCGCAAAACAGCATTTCAAAGGCAAAATTTGTTCATTTTTCATTCTCAGAAGCCGCAAAAATCACTAAACATAACGAAAAAAAATTTACATTGAATGTACATGTAATGGGCTGCTAATTTACGTACATAAAAACCAATTACAAAACATGATTTCTTTATTGCTAAAAGTAGCAAAAAAATTCATATTTCAGCAATCTATCTCTGCATACACAGAAACAATCACGCATAGTGAAAAATGAAGATAAAACCATATTTGTCTTCCTAAAGACTGTTACTTTCACACCCTTGGCAAGCAGTTTCCACTCTTGAAGTCTTGAACCTAAACGCTCAGACTGTTGCTTTGATAGGTTCAGATCGCACACAAAATACTGTAGTTTAGTTCATTTTGTTGCATAAGATGATGTTCATATGCATTTTGTGGAATGTATATAGGGTCTGCACTAGAAATGGGAGTCGCGACATAATTCTGTCGCTGCGACAAACTGCGACACGAACGTCGCAGTTCCAAATAGCTGCTACTTTGTCGCTGTTGAATTTCGGTAACAAACTTTTTTTTTTAATACCTTCGTTGTCGAAGGTTAAGTTTACTCATTACGTAAAGAAGACGTGTAGTGAATCATTATGATGATATACTGATTTTACAATTTTACATTGTGTAATTTTTTCTAAAATGAATTACAATCGTAAACATTATATGCTAGAACCGATAGAATAGAGTCACAGTCATAAAATGTATACCTTATTTTTGAAATTTATATTCTGCAAATCGTTATACACACGCGAAACAATATGTTCTGGTTATTTTGAAGGAAGCAACGCTTTTGAAACGTGATTAATTTATATTAGTTTGCCTTTTTTGTTCGCAAACATAAAACTTAATAACTTTTAAAAATGTTCGTGAACAAAAAAGGCAAACTAATATAAATTAATCACGTTTCAAAAGCGTTGCTTCCATCAAAATAACCAGAACATATTGTTCCGCGTGTCGTCACTAACAGCGACAGCTTCTATGTCACATGACGTGCAGTTCCTCCGCGAAGAGCGACGCACTGTCGCGTGTCGCACACGCCACTTGACCAGCTCCACCGTTCCCTGCCACGACTCACGACGCATCAACTTGTAACTGCTTCGTTGTCGCTGCTAGGCCGTGTGAGCGACCGACTGATCGCTTGTCCCGGCAAACATCGTGCAGTGACAAGCGACAAGCTACAGCTACAGCTGCGTCGTGACCTTGAGTCGCGGCATGGAGCGATGTAGCTGTTCAAGTGGCGTGTCGCATATACACCAGCAGCAACAGTGTGTCGCTCTTCAAGGAGGACGGAGCAACATGGGAAAGTATGATATTTGAAAGAACTGTGCAATGGGAGTGCATGACTGGATTTATTTACTTGGACATACTCCATTGCGCAATGGAGTATGTCCAAGTAAATAAATCCAGTCAACATGGGAAAGCTTGTCGCATGTCGCAGCTATTACGGGCGCGGCCCAGTGCGTCAGGCTCGTACAGAATACTACGATGAAACGCTTAGCCGACTGTTGGTTGATTTTATTGGATTTTAGATGCCAAAAGCAATACAAATATTTTGAGAAATTTCTATAAATATTAACGTTTATACGTATCACAAAATATTTCATTGAAATAAAATTCTATATCTTTCCTCCAACGCACAACAAATTATGCAGTTAACCCTTTGTTCTCATCCAGTGATATTTGTCGTAGCAGTACGTAAAATAAATCTATTTATAAATATTTTCGTTCTGAAATTCAATGACAGTTTTAGTGTAAACGCACAGCAAGCATCTAATCTGCCGGAACTTATGGTACGGGAAGAGGGAAACAGATGGCGACACAAGCGGTCGTAGGTATCGAAGTATCGATGACGAGAAACCAGCTTGTCGCTGTTTCGGCCCGGCCCTGCGACTTTTAGACACAGTCGCAGAAGCGACAAGCGACATGCCTTGTCGCAGCGACAAAATAGCTGCGACAGTATATTTTCCCCATCCCTAGTCTGTACCACTATTAGTTATGTATGTATATATATATAATCAGTGTCTTCTTCAGATGAAGAGATATTTATGTTTATCCAGTTTACTAAAGATAAGGGTATGAGTAAATCTACTCCATGAGGAACTGGCCTTATAGCCGAAGAGACAGGGTATTCTGTTCTGCACTTACGCTTTCTTTGAAACGCCTGCAGTTTTGTTCAAGCAAATGTGGTAGTTATTAAAGTGATTGGTAAGCTCCCACCATATCATAGGTACTGCAAACGGCATTTATCATTTCTTATCTTTCACCCATTCAGACAAAATAACAAAACATATAATGCAACACACGTGTGGAGTCTACCATTTGTCCTGATCACCAATAAGACAACCAAAATACAAGAAGTGTTAAGTACTTGCTTTATAGTTCTAGTTAAACTCTGACTCTGGGACTTTATAATCTATGGTCCACTACTACAGCAAAACTATGGGCTGCAGTTGGCGCAGTGGGTAGAGCACTCGCCTGCCACCAAGACGATACGGGTTCAATATTAGACGGGGTCAGTCCCAGGATTTTCACATGTGGGAATTGTGCCGGACGATGCAGCTAGTGGGCGGGTTTTCTCGGGATCTCCCATTTCTCCCACCCCCTTTATTCTGGCGCTGCTCCATACATCATGTCACCTTCCACAGTCGCTAACGACAATTTTAAGTGCTGACCAAAATTTCTTCACTCACTCCTTTTCAGTAAATATAGACCTAATATACAACCTTAAAGATGTGACATGCTGGCTGGCTTTGTTTACTTGGAAAATATTATGAACAGTGTTGTTATAACAACATATTCCATGTAAACTGCATAAAGGTTATTACTTTCTGGTACTGTACTTCATAAATACAAATAACTTATAACTTAGTATAATACAGTTTGACAATCTGTTTAGGAGGTATAAAAATAACCCTTCAGAAATTTCTTTACACATTTATAAAAACATGAAAGTTTTTGTTTCAAGAATAGTAGAGCACAAAGGAATCTCTACAGAACATTAAATCAAAGAATTATATTTTTATTTATCTTTAATGTGCACCTTTGATCCCTTTGTCTGGCAGTAATTATTGATTACAACACTTACAGTTAGATTTTAAGAAAACAGTTGCTATGAAACTTTAATAACGTTTGACAAGTTCAACAAACATTTAGGCTACTTCAGAAAAAATTTACTAAATACAGAGATACTCACCACAAATAAATTGTCACTCAGTAAAATTGATGATGTCTGCAAGTTCCTCGAGCCATTTCTCTGAAACAGCGGAAGAAATACTGCAAACTGGTAAATCTTAGTTTCCATTACTGGTAATAAAAATAACAGGACTGTAAAGAAAATCAATCAATGAACATGTTATGCCTGTAGTGTTTTCTGACTGTTATGTATACTTTCCTTTTATTCTCTTACATCACGTACCTACACTATACTGAGCAACAACTCAACTGTCAATACTGTCCACCTTAGTCTAACATACTCTCACTGCTAACAATCACAATACAATGCCTATTTATTGCATGTTCATTGGTAGGAAGTGGCAAATGTTTCCAGTTACTTTGTAGGCCTACTGTAGAAATGTTACGGAACATTTATAGACGTATAAATTTACTACCGGTACTACAGTATATTTATCTTGAAAGATTGAATGTTTAATATGTATCATGATGTGTAAATTTTCCAATATTTTTTTAAAATTAGTTTTAGTCAGGACACCAATAATGTTAAAGGAACTTTACTAGAAGACCTCTCCCTCCTGCTAATGCCACCTGCTATTCAGCACCAATTGTTCTCATATGTAAGTTATTTAGTTATTTAAACTGCTATACAGCGAGTCATTTCAACAATTCTGACACACATACGTGTGAAGGCAAGTCTGATGGACGCAACATATTGTATGCACTTTTCTCCGCTTTCTTCTCTTGTCTGCTATCTGCTTGTTCTACAGACACTTTCTACACTTTTCAATTCTATCTTGTTTTGGTACCAGGAAGCCATTAATAAACCAGAAAATTCAAGGTTATAACTGTTAGGCATCTTAACTGCAGGAAGTTGTGTGTATGATCAACAGAATCGATTTATAGAAATGCTGTGTAAGTGTTCGGAGTGGTTTTCTATTTTTTGACTTTTCAGACTGCTGAGAATTTTCTATCACCTTGGAATCTACAAGTTCCACATGCTGCAGTGTTTCTATGAAACACAGTTATGCACATAAGCAGCAATTATGACTTTGCCATATGACATGCATCCATCCATTTGTACCTACAATGGCAAAAGCAAGCTCTTACTTTCTTTTTCTCTCTCACACACACACTATCTGCAAGGAATGTGGCCGAGTTATTGCCAACTCCTTGTTTTCCAAGAAATGGCCAGCACCGTCCCAAGTCCCTGCACCTATGTTTAGAGAGGTTTCTGCCAGTCGCATACAGTTCATGTGAGTATAAATGTCTATTTTTTTAGTTGTATCTTGGGGGATGCATAGTTTTCCAAAGTGTTTTCATATTTCAAGAAGAGTTAAAGGTGTTGGTATTTTACAAGATACAATAAAAATTTTTTTAAAGTACAGGTGTCAAGAACTAATAAGCAATGGAATAGTAAGACGGAACAAGTGGTCGGAATATTGCAGAAAAAAGTATACCTATGAAACTAAAAATAATTTGGTTGTCAAATAGAAAATAATTCAGTTTAAGTACAGCAATGGTAACAGCTACAAGACTTATGTCGAGACGACTGTGTTGCAAGAAGGAAATAGATCGGAAGGAAAACCGGAGTTAGTGATTTAATTAACAAGATCATCAACCACTACTCTGCTGTATAAAGGACTACAACATTTTTCTCAGATTATTTTTCAGAGACTGCACTGGTCTAGCAGCAACAGCAATGTTAATCCAGGTTTGATCACCAACACTTTCACATGTGGGAATCTAACCCTACGATGCCCTGGTCGGTGGATATTCTTGGAGATGTCCCATTTCCCATTCTGGGACGACCTCAGTTCATCTTAATCGACTCTCCAGATATTGATGTCATGAGCCTAAAAAAAATCTCTCAGATAATGCTCACACATTCTGTTGAACAGAGTGTATTTATTGTTGCCCTACTCTATTGTTGTAGCACTGAAATACACCACAGTCTAACATAAGGGGCCATCTACAGTACACAAATAGGGCACTATTTAAGAGTGTATTAAAAATCCCCAAATTTCTTTAAAATCTTTCAAAGCCAAGCACTTTGATATTTTATAGTATAAGTGTCCAGAGTTAATTCGTAGCAGCTTTGGTCCAGCTCACACCTATAAAAAACACTTGTAAAACTGGCATAAAATCAAACATTTAACAACTGGACATTACAACATTACATACAATATAAAATGATTTTCATAGTTGAGATCATAAAATTATACAGAGATCGCTGAAAATCACATATTTAAAAATGTAATGATACTTTGGTTGCATATTAGTCTTCAGTAAGATGCCATTCACACCCATCAATTTGTGTAAATCAATCACTAGGCTAATGTAAACTTGACAAATAGCCTAATTAAATCATTTGGCATTCTTAACACTAATTTATAGTAGAGCCCCAATTTTTTTTTGTGGTAAAGAAGGGGACTAAAGGGTTGGATAACCAAAAATCACAGGTGAGTCGTGCTTACCTAAATCTCCATAAACAGGCAGACAACATTCCTGGGGCCACCAATCATAGGTGGTGACAATGCAAGAAATGGTACAAGGCTCTGGGTTGATAAGGAAACTTTGTGAAAATTGTTCACCGAAAGAAATTATTTCTTTAAAAATATTACTATGAAATTTTTGCCAATTCTTTATTTAAGTTCAAAAAATTGCTTACGTAGTACAATTTTGCACACATAAATCAAAATGTTTCCAGGGGAGGACCCATAGACCCCACTGCTTTTAACTCGGGTGTCAGCAAAATAATTTTATATGGAAACTTTGTTACAGTATTGGTAAAGGAAAGGGAGGATGATAAGGTAAGTGGATTTTACGTCTCATCGACAGCAAGGTCACTTGAGACTGTGACATACAACTCGACACAATGAAAGGAACTGTTAAGAGGAATCAGCAATGGCATTGTAGCTATTTATTACACGGTAATGCACATTATATGATCACACGTAGGCGAGGTGGTCGCTACATTAACCATTACATTAGTACTCAGCAAAATATACACTGTCCCATTGTCCGTAAACGTCTGTATACTCGTCGCTGCATGCATGCCAACCGTGTGGTATTGAACTACTCATGACATCTCCCCTTTTGAACAAGAAGAATTACTAATGCTAAGTTTGGAGTGTCCTTCTTAGAATGTCACAGATCAAGCTTCTGAGGTGGCATCACCCATCTCCCACTACGAGTCTTAGTTGCAACTGGTGTGTTGTAGCCCTCGGACTTGTGCTGGAGATCTCCGTTGTTGAACCCTTGAAAGTCTGGAGAATTGTTGTGAGTGCTGTCTCTACGATGCACCTCTGCCTGACTGGGAGTTTGTAGCACTGGCGGGTTTGATGTTGATGCTACTGCCTGTGTATCTTCTTGGTTCGTGCATGGCAGTGAGACTGTCTCTGACTGTGGTGAACTCTGCTGCTGTAGGCCTATGTCATCGCCTGGAGTCTTTTTGGGTTTGAGGAACCAAGAGTTCCGGCGGTACTGTCCTTTGGGTGTATCAATAACGTAAGATCTGGTGTTGGGCACTGGAGTTACGATTTTTGCTGGGATCCATTGTTTGTGTGCTTCACAGTTGAGGACATCTTGTGATGCTTCGAGTTGATCTGGCTGCTTTCTGTTTTTGTTAAATTGGGCAGCTTGATATGTTGAAGTGCTGTTAGATGTTTGCGGACTCCCTTAACCAACGCCGGCTGCAGTAGTTTCTCACAGGATGGTAGGGTGGTTTTCGTCCGTCGGCCCATCAGTCTCTGCACTGGGGACCCTAGTTTCCCCCGTGGCGTATTCCGGTGGTGTAACAGTGCCAGCCGTAGATCTGAGTTGTCCTCTGAGCATTTTGCAAGAAGATTTTTTGCTTCCTGCACGTATCTTTCTGCCAACCCATTGGAGCGTGGAAAATGAGGGCTGGATATTCTGTGCTGAAAATTCCAATCTGTAGAAAACCTTTGGGACTGAAACGATGTGCACTGTGGGACTCCATCTGTGTGAAGTTCATCTGGGATTCCGTGTTGAGAGAACCAAGTTTTTAGTTGTGTGATGATGCCTTTCCTGGTAGTTGAGCTCAGTGTAGTAAAATCAAAATAACCCGAGTAGGAGTCAGCGACTAAGAGGTAGTCCTTCCCTTTATGATGAAAGATATCTGAGGCCACATACATCCATGGTCTGGATGGAACTTCCTCAACACTAAGGGGTTCTTGTGGGGCATCATTTTGGTGCTTTTGACACGAGGGACACTGTTGCACAAATT
>PNEQ01003429.1:8978-30291 GCA_003012365.1 Medauroidea extradentata
TGTGTTTAGTCATGTGGGCGTGAAGACGACGAGTTAGGGCTTACCGCGGGGAACGGGGAGGATTTTCCCAGGTACGGAGTGCTGACTGACTGCAGACGGTGCATGTACCCTGTACTTGGGCGGGGTAAGATAGAGACGAATGAGGTTTGAGTACGAAGGTAGCATAGGCGGGGCTTGCCAGTGGAGTGAAGGTATGGGCGAATGAGCGTTGAGGACGAAGGTAGCATAGGCGGGGCTTGAAGGCGGAGATGCCCGAATTAGGAGACGTGTTCGGGAGTTGTAGAGGTGGACGCGATGAGCGAACGACGTGTGGTGGTTGTTGAGTGTTGATCGGGGAGCGCGACGAACGTGTTTTGGAGAGTGATGGGTGCAACGCGCGACGGACGTGTTGAGAGAGTCGTGTGTTGATCGGAGAGTGTGACGGACGTGTTTTGGCGTGATGGGTGCGACGCGCGACGGACAGGTTGGTAGAGTTACGTGTTGATCGGAGAGCGCGACGGGCGTGTTGTGTGGTGTGATGGCTGCGATGAGCGACGGACGTGTTGGCTTGTATGCTGAGTCTTCGTGGAAGGCGGACGGGTCGGTGTTCCTTGTTTCCTGTGAAGAGGCTGCTGGAGGGGCCTGTGAAGACCGCTTTGCCTAGCTCTACAGGATGAGTATAGTCATGCAGGGAATAAGTACCTTATTATGATTGTTTTAATTGATTTTTGTTAATGTAGTTTATGAACCTTACACCCATGCACCCCTGACACATAGGCTATTGTAATGATAATCGTATTCTAACGTAATTTTGTCTCAGGATTAAAAATGGATTTTTGTTGAGAGTTGAAGGAACAGGCGAAGTCCTTTTCTTTTATAAAGTCGGGAAGCCTCAGTACCAACGAGTCTTACGTTTTGCAGTATTAAGAGCATAGAGTTTGTAATTGAAATTCAGACACCGGTGAGATAATTGAAGATAAGATGAATGTTGCTATTAATCTCTTGATAAGTTAGCATTTGGTGAATTTGATGAGGTAAACGGCCAGAGTTGAGCCTTAAGTTGTGATTAGGACCAGTCTCTTGTTTTGTCGTTATAAGACTGGTTAAAGACCTTTCGTAGTTGGACACTGGGCGTTACAGAGATAAACTTTCATTGTGTATCAGAGATTTTGTGGTGAAATTCTAAGTCGTTTATTAAACGGAAATTGCGAACCGAACAGGGTTATCGACTTCTTATTCATAAAGCCTTAAGTTAAGTTCCCCCCTTATTTTTATTCATGGTAATGTTAATTAACTGTACTAGTGTGGAGTCAGCTTGAGAGTCTCGTAACTTAAATAATTATCTATCTTATTATTGTTTTTTCTTAATATCTTTTCTTTTCTTTGTACTACCGCTGTTTCCTAAAAGATCCTTAGTATCCTCATGCATTGCCAAGGCGAGTTATAGAAGCTCTACCATAAGTTTCCGAGAGATGGACACACGTAGTAATTAGCTTGTTGCTGTCGTCGAGGGTACAGATAAGAGAATAAGGTAAGTAACCCTCCCTGAGCATGGCATCCTGGCCCGCCATGCATGTGTTATTGGAGATTGTGATAGTTTATAATTGGCCAGGTGGTGGAGAGCCCCCTTGTGAAGGAATTACGTGTTGTCGTCCATCTGTTCTTCCATGGAGTTTATAATTGTAAGTACAGTCTACCCATGGTCTCCCCGAGATTGAGAATTCCCCCCGGCGACCTTTAACAATATAAATATAAATATATATATATACACACACAGTGAACCCTCGATAACTCGGACCTCGATGTCCCGGACTTCGGATAACTCGGACAGAATTTCAAAAAACAAAATTAATTTTAATTAAATTATTTTTTGTCAAAAATCATAAAAAAATTGTGTCTGCCTGATTTAAATCCATCACGTTTTATTTAAAAACAGTACTAAGCTTTAAAAGCAGTTGCTCATCGCTACGTAGCCTTTAATAATCCCACCATAAAATACGTGGCACATTCCGTGTGGTTAAATGTAGCTAGCGAGGCGCGCAAGTAGAGATGCAACTCAGCAAGCGCGCGTGTAGAGATGCAACTCAGCAAGCGCGCGAGTGGAGATGCGACTCAGCAGGCAGACCTCCCTTCTTTACCTTTCCTCCCTCTTCTCCGCGCGAGCCACACACGCACGTGCGTCGTAAATAAACACTACAGTATGATGCTGATGAATTGGACGGTAACTACAGGTCACAATAGCACCTGAATAGAAATTTATTTTGTTCAGGTATGTGCGATAAATTCAAGACTGCAAAACGATTTGTTCCGGACATTAATAAAAAAAATTAAAAGCCATTGGTTTGCATTGCAATGTAGGCAAAGTGGTGAGAAGGTTTTATGGCCCTTTAATGACGTCTTACAAGCCGATGTGGGTGAAGTGAGGTGAAAGAACAACACAACATCCATGCCCGAGCAAGGATTCGAACCCAGGGCCTCTCGCACCGTATACTGGCGCCTAACCCACTACGCTAGAGGCCGGCGCGATATCGAAAAAATAAAACATGGCTTAATAAATTATAAAAAAAGGGGAGGGAGCAGAAAGAGGCTTTGCCCCGGGTCGCACATTCTAGAGGGCCTCTCTTTTGAAAAAGTTAAATGGTTAAAATGAATGGGCTTTTATTGAGCTCCCGTTAATGTTGATGGTATCTGTGAAATTTATTTTAAGTGTAAAGAGTGTGTAAAGACGTCACTGATCTACGACGACGCAGCCAAGGTAAGATAGTATGGAGGGAGGCCTACAAGCGCACATTATCACTTCAACCACGGCCGTGACTTTAACTAAACAAAAAAAAAAAAGGAGGAGGAAAGGTAGACTGAGATTTACGTTGCTCCTGGCCTCGTATTCTAACTAAGAAGCCCTGGAAAAAAAACAATTTCTCGTAGGAAACTAGCAGCTGGCTGCAGACACTGTGACATGCTGTTGTAGAGCAATTTTTCACGTAAATATCTCGTGAGTTGCGTGTGGTCACGTGCGGTGTTTTTATTGCTGTTGAGACTGTACCGGTTGACCTTGACTATTCCGCTCGTGCTCTACCCCCCTAGCTTATCTCACACACACACACACACGCACGCACAGACTGTCGTCAGCCAGACGGGAGAAGGGCGTGAGAACTTTTATGTGGCAGAAGGGTGCCTTGGTGCTAGCTTCTAGCTCAGATAAAAAAAGATCAGCAAGAAGTAGCATAAACAATAAATAAAAAAGAATCTGCCGGCCCAGGTTGTTTGACATTCTTTCTTTTATAGTTCTCCCGTTACAGTGATAATTTCCCCACTACCCCCTCCTGTAAATTGATACTACAAAGCAGTATATATTGCCGCTTCTTTTGCTGGTAGAAATGATAAGAGTACTGATTTCCTCTCGTTTCTTGTAATTAATGACTGATTACCCCTCCTCACCGGACGCCCCTCGATAACACGGACAAATCGTAACTCGGACAGCTTCTCCCCCCTTTTAGCCCGCATTATCGAGGGTTCACTGTATTTATATTTAAGCATAAATCATAGATGTTGAGCTGTCATTACAGTGGACATGTTGTGAGGCGGTCCACCCACCACTTAGGCTTTTTTTGTTTCTTGTTTATTTTTAATATTATTTCCTTATGCATGATTTAATGAATTTGCTATTATCTATTTAATTATTTCAGATATTGCTGACAGGAGTTTGGTAAGGTATTGTTTGGTATTTTATCTGTATCAGTATTGAAATTGTTAAATTTAATATTTAAGTTGGTTTGTTTAGGCCTATGCAACTTTGTGTTTTAATTTAAATTTAATATTATCATTTGCAGATTAACTATAATTGTATTGTAACTTCAAGGCTGGGTGTATTGTTGGCAAGTGTAGTTGGTTGGCACAGGTATGGCTACCCAGTTCCTGGAATTGCTTTATTTATACTTTACCTTTTTTTCTAACACTTTCACTTTTCACGAAGTGCACGTGCGCCGTCGATTGTTCAGTGTGCAAGAGAGACAGTGATATGTTTGCGCGGGCTGGCTTGGGCCAATGAAAGGACATGCAGTTTAAATTTATTAAAAATTATGTTGTAAATTATTATATAATTATGGTTTTCAAAGCTATATTTTCACTTTACAGGTTGTTTAGATGTATAAATTTTGTAATTTATTATTATATTTAATTTAGTATTAATTTTCCGTTACGTTTTTACCTTGGTTTGCTGGGTGGCCGCTAGAGGCGCTGCAGGGAGTGAGCAAGCTTCGCGGGGTCGGCCATACTTACTTGTTGTCTAGTCGCGGAGGAAAATGAATGCTGGAACGGTTGGTGGGCTGTGTGGGAGCGAGGTGGCGGAGCAGCCATGTATTCGTAGTTAAACTTTCTGTGCTTTTAATCACAGAGAGGAGGGCTTGCGTGTTTGCGAGAATGTTATTATTAAGATGTTGTGGCTTGTTTTGGTCCTTTGAAACTTTGTTTTAAATTCTTAAAGTTTTTGGGGTTGAGCTGTTCTCTCCCGGGAGTATCAGGCTTGGACAAAGATGGAGATTATTATGATTGAAATCTAAAACCTTCAGTACGTAATGTTGATTTTTTAAAAGTTATTTAATAAAACAGTCACGCCTACAAGCTTTTAATTTTTTGAGTAGACTGATGCAAATAGATTCTTATGGACCACTATATGATCATAATTGGCCACTAGCAGTAATGTAAGTAGCTTCATTATTCAGACCCGTCACACTTTTGGTACCGTGACCAGGATTTGTGGTCAACGAGGATGGTATAGTAGCTTAAATAATCATCAGCGCAGACGTGTTACATTTCTGGTGCCATGACCAAGATATTCGAAGGTTGACGGCAAAGTATCTTGATTCATCCATCCAGACGCATTAGGACGTGATCTAACTATCAGAGTCTTAAGATTCACTAGAAAGTTTTGTAAGGAAACTATAGTTTAATCAATAGGAAGCTTCTGGCTTATTAAAGGTAAAGGAAAGTTCTAGTTTGGTAGATTAGTACAGTTTAGTATCCTAATTAACATTCATGTTTGCGACCTTGAGCGAGCGCCACTAGCACATCCAAAATACAAAAATAGCACTGAATACCGGTTTTACGATAATATAACATATCTCCAATGCCACCTAGGTAAAAAATATGCATTATAAAAATTACAGTGCATGACGTTTACTGCAACTTATGTAGGAAACATTCATTTTTCAATCAGATACATAGTTCACGAGTTACAGCAGAGTCAACCTCAGCAAATGTCGAAAATCTACACAGTTGCTATTGTTTCCTTTATTATTAATAAATACTGTCATATAATTTTTCACTTACTTCTGCACCTCCATGAAATAGAGTGAGAGGCACTTTAAGTAGTATCCCAGTAGTCCTAATACTTAATTCATTACTTCCCAATATTTTTCTTTCATTTCAATGCCATAGATGATCAAGACTCATCTATATCTTCTTGCAGATATGTTTCCTCTTCATTTAAGGAATCATATTCACTGTTTTCTTCAACCTAGTAGGACAATAATTTAATAACATACAGATAGTTATTCTAGTCATTATCTTCTGCTCAATAGCCCACAAAGATTTTTGTACTGTTTTACATATGTGTATATTACAGCATATTCAGATAATGAAACACTTCAAACTTCAAGCTTAACTATACCTCTTCTTGCACTTTCACAAAATGAATTTCAGGAATGCTTTCAGTGCTACATCTTTTGTTGTTTTCACTGGAGTAAGCTTAATCTTGTTTCTTTCCCAACACCAATGTTTAAAAACTCTCATGTATATCACACCAAGACTGAACTTGGTGGTATGTCTGAAAGGAATATTGTTATGCAGCTTCTCTTGTAAGAAGCAAGGCAGCAAGATTGAATTTGCTCTTCGTCATAACTCATTGGCTCTAAAAGACATCGTTGTTACAGGGCTCACCTCACCTCTTCGTCACGAATCTTGAGAAATGCAGTTAACATAGGGAGCCCACAGTAATTGTATTTTCTTTGGGAATGCAGTAAAGAACAATAAATATGCTTCCTTCCACAGCAGCAACACTTTCAAAATTTGTATTTTTCTCTCTGAAAGCTTGTAATGTGTTTTCATAAAATTATTTTCTCCCACGTTAAAAACAGCAGAAATAGAGACAATGTATATCTTCTCCCTCTACAAATAGAGAACCAAACGATGTGTTAAAGCTCAATGTGTCGGTGTCTTCAGTAGCCTGTTGCATTGTGAAATTAGAATTCTCAAATGTTTTCTTTAGCATCTAAATCAAGCAACTTTTTTTGTTTTGATGTAAAAAAACACCTTTCTAGTAAACCAGTCGGAGCCATTGACTCATCGAAATGTACATCACCGGATGTTTGGTAATTTGAACGGCAAAGTCTTCCTGCACTCTTTTGGGAGCCAAGTAACTAACAATACATATATAAAAGACTGTGTCAAAACCAAGATGCCTTGCACCCGTTGAATGTGAGTGAGAGAGATTTTGGTCAGCGTTTAACATCGAGGTCTTTAGCGCTGGAGGGGGGAGGGGGTGACGTGATGTGAGTATAGAGCATTGCCAGAATGAATGGGCGGGGACCCGGGAGATCCCCGAGAAAACTCGCCGGCCTACGGCATCGTCCAGCAAGATTCCTAAATGCAAAAACCCAGGGACCGACCACGCGGGGAATAGAACACGGATCGCCTTTGAGGGAGGCAAGAGACACTTGGCCACCGTGTATTCTGTGCATATTGATGCAAATTATTTGTTGTGATGCCATATGACTATGTAGCAGATATGACAGAAATACTATTTCCAAATGATTTGTTGTGATGCCATATGACTATGTAGCAGATATGACAGAAATACTATTTCCAAATGATTTGTTGTGATGCCATATGACTATGTAGTAGATATGACAGAAATACTATTTCTAAATTCAATAGTGTCCAGAATGAGCATAAAAGCTTTGCAAATTGATGCATTCTCTCTTTGTCACAGAGATGAGTTAACTACTCATATCTATGTGCTGCTCTATTTTTTTCATGGATATTCTGTAGCACTGATCAGTTTCATTGCAAACATTGTGCAATTTTTACCATTTCCAATTTCTACATCATGGGAACACTACCTGTTAACCCATGTCCACAAGTAAGGACCACAAATGTTTTCCACTGATCTCATTGGGCATAGAAGTTGTAATGTCTCTTCACCTCACTTCACCGTCATCGGATCTTAAGACCTTGTTCATCTTGTTGTTAAAGGGCTACAAAATCCTCACACTTCACAGACCTCAATAGCATCTACAAAGCTGGCCAATTCAGCTAGTTTAATATCAGTTTTGCAAATATCCTATATTTGTTAAGGGGATGTGTGAAAAATGGTAGTACAGTACGTACTATATGTTGAAAGTTAAGTTAAATAACATATCATTTTGTAAGCCAAAGTTAAAACAGTTGTAAGTTTGACTTTCGTTGTTATTGTTTTGGTGCAGTTAGAGCAAACCTGGAGCTGTAGTGTTGGAAGAATTGGGAAAGGAACAAAATCTCTCTGTTAGGTCAGTGAAGGCGAGACTGTTGTAAGGGAACGTAGACAGAGATGAAAGTGATGTTATGGCGCCCATGACGAACAGAAGTGCTAAAAATGCAATGAATGGGGTCACACTGCAAAGTTTTATGGCAAGGTCAAGTGTTTCCACTGTGGGGAAAAATGGACACTTGGCAAACTACTGTACACAGGAACCTCAACAAAAGACTAAAGATTCAAGTGAGAGGAATGTGGAAGGAAAGGTGAAACACAAAGTGTAGATTAATCGAAGAAAGAAGTTGTGGTGTGGGTTGTGGATTCAAAAGCCACAGATCATATTTGCAATGGAAGAGAAATGTTTTCGGAAATAAGAAATTGCCAAGGTGAAATTACAATGCAGGCTTGCCAACTTTTCAAGAAGAGAATCAGTAAAACACCTACTAGATGTTAAATTTTAGCATAAATTACACGCAGCAATTTTGTGTCAAAATTAATTACACCCATGTTTTGACCGGATTCATGCAAATTTACCATACTTTAAAAAAAGTTAACCGGTGTACAGTTCCAGGAAATTGTTGAAACCTATGAGCATACGTGTAACCAGACCCATTTAAAAAATTTTGCAAAACCATATTGTAGCCTACTAAAATTTTTTCCCATTCTATGAAACTTGTGCATCTTGTAACTGTGTTTAATATCTATGCAATTATTTGAATAGCAGAAAAACAGTATTGCACTTCATATAGAAAAATATCACACTATGATAGACAAACATATTAATGGTTATAATGGTTTTTATAATGTTACAATGTCATAAAAATATAACTACACATAATGAATTTTGCTGCTGCATTTCAGTCGAATTAGTATCGCAGGTTTTTCTGTTACATTTATAATATAATCACAGCCCTTCTTTTTGTTCCTAGCTCAGAAAACCTTAAGAAATTGACACACACAACCCGCAACTATTTTATGAAAAAAACCAGGCCTAACCAAAATCGAAATAATTATTTTGCACAGGTAATGCTATTACAGGAAAATCAGTTTCACTGCAAAGTTGAGAATTTAATGTTTGTTTTAAATAAGCTAAGTTACAGTTGATATCAGTATTTATTATTTTGCTGGGAGGTAAATACATTTACAACTCGCAAACTTCACAAATAATAATATTCTTTTAGGTATGATTCACAAACATATTTTACTACAAATACGTATTATGTTGTTAGTATGAATAGGTTAGGCGTCGTCTCAAACACACGCCACAAATTTCTAACTTCAGACTTTGACACGTGAACTGCAGAATAGTGTTTCATCGTCAAAATCAAAAGCTTCCAAGTGTGAAGAATCTAGTGACTCTGTCTGGAAAATTCCAAACAAATCCCACGCGGGCCATTCCATTTTAAATCAACAAATCGAGGTTGCTGCATGATTTTTGATTTTCATAGAAATTTGTAGTTTGTGGGAACATACTAACTAGAGCACAAAAATATGTTTTTTTTTTATTTTTAGTTCAAATTTTTTTTTTATATATGCATTAATAGATATTATTTATTGTATGATAAAATTTGCCTTTTTAGTACTTTTTGTAATTGGCTGTCATTAATTATCTAACTAACCTAAAAAGCTGAACTTTGTCACATATAAAAATTAAAAAGATGAGGCTTTAAAGAATATATTGTTTATACACATTCTTTCTGATTTGTGGGATGCATAACCTCTGGAATTAAGCCCAAAAATTTCTGTTTTTTCCGATATACTAAAATTTTTTACGCTATGAAGAACAGTACCAGCTGAGCATAAGTAGTAACTGTACAAAAAATATCAACCTGTTTTTTCAGTCCTCATTAATTGTCTGAATATGGAAAAATTGCCATATTTGACCTGAAATATTTTTATGTAGGACTGGTGACAAAATTCTGAAAAAAAATGTGAGGTATACTCCTTGTAGTATATATTAAAGTAATAAAAACATTGAGTTATTTTGTTCTTTAAGGGAAAAAAAATTAATTCTCAGTTATCCAAATAGGTACAAAGAACATTAATTTTTTTTTTTTTATATATATATATATTTCAAATATTGCACAAACGCACTTCTGTAGTGTTTTTCTACATACACATAAAATTAATAGAGTTTGTGAGGCTATATGTATTAGGTACGCAAATTCTGATAATTACAGAACATATGAAAACAACTAAAATTATCAATTAAATTTTAGTTTACTTTATTAAGTAGTAGGAAATATAGACAATTCCACTCTCACACAGCTTCATGGACATTTAAAAGTCCGGAAAGAAGAATATTAATTTCATTCATGAAGTTGTGAGTTCGAGCACTGTGCGTGAACAACTTAGTCGGACTTAAAATATGGAGAACATTTTTATGCTTTAAGCCAAACTTTATCCTCTGGTTTAAGTTTGAAGGATGTTCCGGGTCCAGCTGAATGAAAAAATTGAACCAAGTATTCCCTATCATCAGTCTGTAGATTGTGACACACATCAGGGTGGCTAGTAAAACTTATGAAAGAAATTCCCTGACTTTTCCAGGTCAGCTGTTCTTATTTCCCTGACCAACAAAATATCAATAAAATTCATCAGGTTGTATATAATCGCGACAAAATTTTTTGGGTAAATATTAAGAATCGTTACTCATCGTGTACCGGTAAAACTATTGATTTTAGATATATATGTATTCATGAAAAAATATTTTAGGGACGTTTTAAGCAGTGCTACGTAAAAAAAAACTTTTTTGTTAGGTTAGGTTAAGTTAGGTTGTTAGGTTCGGTAACAATTTTTTTATGTAGGCCTAGGCCTACTTCTTATGTCTCTAAAAGCCTTACTTAAAATGTTTTGTCAGGTTGCCTAGTTTAGGTTAGGCAACCTAACCTGAAATAATTTAATGTTTGTAACCTAATTGAACTTACCTAACCTAACAAAAAATTACATGTGACTTACTTGTAATGTCTGTAGAAACATTTTTCATAATAAACACTATGTCTAAAATCAATAGTTTGGCCAGTATACAATCAGTAGTGACTAGTGATACATAATAATTACCTGTTTTTGTGAGATGAACACTACTAATCAACAAAACTTCACCTTGCTCGAATTCTATCACATCTTCATTGTTTACAAAGCAACAAAGTCCTACAAATATTCAAATACAACAATAATTATTCACTCATGTCAATTCACTTTCAGCTTTTAAAATACTGTTGTGAAGTTATTGAAAGAAAAGCATGCGATACCAGAATTAAAAGCCTTTAATAAGTTATCTAAAAACAGACGTGTAATGCCTAGTCACTACACCATGACTCTTTGAATCCTAAAAACATACTGTAATGTGCACATGTTGTTTTTGAGAAACTTTATTCAATGCAATTAACTCATTTCATCCATGAAATACGACACCAAGACCAAACATGATGTAAAAACCTATCTTATCTCGCTGTAACTGAAGTTTCTTTGCTGTGGCACTAATCTGGAAACATTGTTGTTTCACATGGTACAGATTAAAAATCACCTAGGCCAGTTTAAACTCCCAGCCCACTTAGGGATTTATGCCGTCAATGTGGCTCATAATGGAAAGCCCGCTAATGTTGCTTAAAGAAAAATTAACATTGCATGAATTGCACCAGGATCTTCGCGATTCATTTAATAGTAGTAGGATTGCTTAACCAATACAGTCTGTTTCATCCTGTCATTACAGTTTTCCTTAAATTAATTACGTTGAACATACATTTCCAGATATTTTTAATGCACTTAACCATTTTCATAAGCAAACACGAGATCACGTTATGCTGTAACTTTTTAACACACCTTTGTCACTGCGCGAGCCAAAAAGTTCAGGCGTGTTCCCCTATTATGCGGTACGGTAGATAAAATACAATTTAAATGTAAATTCACGGAGTTCAAGAATGATCAGAAGATATTAATACTCGTACGAAAAATAAAAATAATATTCGTACAACGCCAAGTAAACAATAAACAACCGACAATGATTTATGAAAGTGATATGCCGCATGGTAAGAACAAAAGCGAACTGAGAATACTACGTTGCCAAGTCCACGCCGTCAATTTCTGCTACGAACTTTCGGGGAAAACACAACTGTTTAAAACCCACATTATTAACTAACAATTCATTAAAAATTTAAGGCATTTTGCAAACAGTACGCAAGAAACACCACGAGAGAGTAATTTTTTACCACTGTGGTAACTTGAAAACACTACAACACATTGTCAGGGAAACCATTGGTCTGGCAACACTGGTGGGAGTCACAAAAAATTCTGGTACAAAATGCCAAAAAAATCATATTTGAGACAAAAAAACTGGTACCACACGTCAAATCGACTGTTCCACACAACTACATTATTGGTATGAAGAGATATTATGGAACTAGAAAATTGGTAGGCCTACATGTACCAAGAAAATGGTGCATTGTGTTCGCAGAAATGTTCGTTTGCCAAATTTTAAATTCCACGTTTTTTTAGAGAATTCCCTGACTTTTCCCAGACTTCTCCAGACGTCTTAAATTCCCTGACTTTTCCCGGTTTTCCCGCTCGCTCGCCACCCTGCACATCTTCAACCGTTGCTAACCACCACAAGAATTCATAGACACAACAAATATAGTCACTTTTCTAAGGATACACATGAAGGGGAAGTGCAGCAACATTTTTTGTGATTTGAACTGTTACATGTTCACTTGAGTATGATGTTCGGCAGATTTGTACATTTTTCAAATCAGGAGATTTAAATGCATGATTATTGCGGGTATTTGGTATCGTCATAGCGTTCTCAAAACGTGAATCCAAAAATGTACAGTAGGACCCCAGATTTAAAGAAACGCCATGGAACACAAAAATGTTTACTCTAAATTGAGGTTTCGTTAAATCTTACTTCTCAACCCCCCCCCCCTACCCACCCAACAATCAAAAGAAAAATAAGTTAAATCCTCTGGCATGTTTCGTCCGAATTTGAGGTAACTTAAAAAAAGTATCTAGGCTCAAAACAATAACAAAACACATTTACCATCAACAGGTAAGACACAGCTGTGAAAATAAAAAAATAATCAGCGATAAAACTTCAAAAACTTCCAGTGGAACGCTCGGCGAGCGTGCGCAAGGTGAGTAAGGCTGCCCTTGCGTGCATCAACATGTGAGAAGTGATGACTAACACCACCGAGTCGTCAATATTTTCGTCTCTCTCCCGTCCGCTCAATCAACAAAATTAAGGAAAATCCCATGAAAAATAGTAAAAAAAATTTATTTAATGAAACCTGAGTTAAAAGTTTGCGAGACAACGGTATAATAATTAAATATGCACGGCGGTGGTCATTGTAGCTTGTATGCAGCCGTGCTAGTGAAACAAACTCATCTGCTCGCTAAAAATACTTGGCATTCAAGCATTTTTTAAGCATAGGAGAAACAAATTGTTTAGAGTAATAAATTTGTTGTAAAAAGTCTACATAAATATTATTATGGTTTTTTTTTAATAATCTTGCTTGTTTTATCACAGGACGCGAGTGTAAATAATCACGCTGCACACCACTGCATTCTATCAATAATATAATTAATCAATAGAAAACGCGGCACTGCAGCGCATTCTAATAGAAACGCAAATCACTATCTGTGAATTAGTTCTCCTGCTGTCCACTGCCGCGCTGTGGAGACTGGGTACCTAGATGCTCGTTCATTCGCCAACCGCCAGGATGAGAATCTACGTGCGCGCTTGTTATGCAACACAGTGGCACTCGCTTGGCCATGCCCACACGTGCGTATCTCAAAATCATTCCCGCGGTCAAAGTTTTCAACAAATTTTAATTAATTTTTTTTTTCGATGGATGGTTTAAGATTTTGTACGGAGAAATAAGTATGTATGGCGGTCGGTGCTAGTATTTTTTAAAGGACTTAAATTACATTTAATACTAGATTTTATCGACGTCACACAGTTATTTAATTTTTTTTGTTATTTTTTGAAGGTTCCTAAAAATCCTTTTGTTAAATCGCTGTTTTCGTTATTCCCGAGTTCGTTAAATCGGGGCTCTACTGTATTTGATTTGTTTATTTCTTCTGAGCTCACATGAAAGTAATGAATGCCTTGAATGCTATGTTTATAAAAATTGAACATGTCAAGGGAAGTCAATATATGGTCATTACGAGTTCTTTGTAAACTCGCCTTCCTGCAGTACTCTTTGTATTAGCCCCAACTCCATCAGAAGGCCCCTTCTTGTGTGCTGATGCAAAGAAGTGCCACTCTGCTTTAAATCCAAAATCTTTACTATGGTAACGTAAGTTAAAGAAGTTCTTTTTGTTTTTATACTGGCTCGTTGCACCATCTGTAAAGTACAACACCTTTCGTATGTCTGAATAAGTAGTTTTTATGTGAGTAAGCAAGTTTTTCTGAAAGGAATAAAAGGTAACTGTGTTATGAGTAATACAATCACTGATGAAGCAGAAGTTTTTGCAGACTAACGAGTCATTAACTTTGATGTACACCACAAAAGGATGAACAGATGCTTCGGAATTCTACCAGTGATAAGACTGAACCTCATCTTGCATAACAAACTAAAAGTTTTCAGAAATATCTGCAAGTATAATGCAAGTGTCACTTTCAAGATTTTGCTTCTTCTCTTTCAAAAACTTTGACTGTTGTTTAGAAATGAAATGGTGCACTTTAGACTTTTGCATCTTTTCATCAAGGCTGTCCAAAAAATCTGCAAATGACTTCACAACAGTAACCAACTCACATCTATCTGTTGATAGTCACTGTTTGAAGGTAACTTCAGCATCTGCTTCAAAGTCTTCAACACTCGCAACATCTTTGACAGGTTCAAAACCAGGACATGAAAGACATGAGTTAAGCATACATTTTTCACTATTAATGTCACAAACAGCAATTTCAAGAATGTCTTTATAGGTAAGTTATGTGTTAATGCTAGACAACATTAACTTGTCATTCTGATGTGCAACACAAACACACACAGAACGTGTGCCACTTGAGCCAGCTAACACACACCATTTACACCTCAGTTCCGCAAACATTGAGAAACATATCTTTAGTTCTGGGTGAGTTTCCTTACATTTACAATACAGTTCCTTTAAATTGCACAGTACTAATCGCTTGGGAACTTTTTCCTTTATGCCTTCTACTTTTACTGACAAACAGTCATTCATACCTGGCATGATTCTGCTGTTTTCATCATCATTATAAAAATCTTTTACCATTGCTTTACATTCTTCAGTTAACTTGTTTTTAGGTTTTTTTATTTTCAACTTTAGGCAAAATACCATATTTCTCTGTTAACAATCTACAGTTTTTTGCTAAGCATTGACTGACACGGAATTCTTCTTGAATTTTTTGATAGCTCCATGATTTGGGAGCTAGACTTAGAATTTGAATTTTTTCTTGAGTTGTTTTTGCTAAATCTATTTTTCCTTTCAGCTCTTCAATTAAATTCTTGTATTCAAAAGCCAAGTCAGTAGTACCAGCAATGTTTTCTTGAACCTCCGCTATATCACATTCAAAAGACTGTGAGAGTTTTATTTAAACTGCAGTTTATATATTTTTTATTTTATTTTTCAAAGCAATTGGTTGTTTTTCATTGCAAAGTTATTGAATTTTTAGTGGGGAAAGACCAAGAACAGAACAGACTTCATTAACTGATTCCACTACAACACATTGAGGTTCAAAAACTTCTTCATCTACATCAGAAATAGGCGTATTGTCATTGCAATGTTAAATTTTGGAGAAGCAATCAGTACAAAAACACTTACCAGGAACAAGCGACAGGTTATTTGCCTGCATATCCAACATAATTTGCAGAAGTGACCTCTTTATAGGTTTCTTGTGTACATTAAATGGGTCTGAACACACTTTACCATATATGTGTGAAAACTTTTCCAGAAATTTTTTTTCATGATGTGTACACACACTATTTAGGTCTTCAGATCCAATTCTTAATTTTAATCAATTTTGTTCATCAATGTTAAATTAAATAATTTCTTTCAATTTAGATTCTCTTGAGTATGATAGTTTACAACAGTTTTCTTGTATGAGAAGAGCTACTGAAAACTACATTTTCTTCACCGTTTTAATTTAAATAACAAATAAAACATCTGTACAAGAACAAATAACTCTTCACTTTCTTCAAAATAATTACCTATAAAATGACAAACACAGTTGGATAACAAACAATTTTACCCAGGAGCACATCACATAACACCTGCATGTTGAAGACTGACTGTAAACAACACTCACTGCTAATAGAACAGGCGTGGGCCGGCCCAGCCAGATATTGCATTGCAAGTTGAGACTTGTTCTGACTTGACGTGTCCACAGCTTCCTGTATCAAACAACAATGACCTGTTTATCGCCTGTAGAGATGTGCTTACAATGTCAAGTCAGGACTGGAACATATTTATATTCCTAATGTGTAATGGTTATACATATGTATCAAAATTTTTTACATATTAAATTTTTTTTTCCTAAAAGGACTTAAAAATGTTTCTATTACTTTAATACATACTACGAGGAGTAAGCCTCACAATTTTTTTCAGAATTTTATCACCACTCCTACATAAAAATAGTTGACGTCAAAAATGGTATTTTTTATAATTTTTACATAGTTCAGGCAATTTTTTTATAATGAAGGAGTGAAAAAAAAAAGGTGATATTTTTGTACAATTACTACTTATACAAAAAGTAAAAAAATTTAGAATATCGGAAAAAACTCAATTTTTTTGCCTAATTCTAGAGGTTATGCAACCCACAAATCACAAAGAATTTGTATAAACAATATATGCTTTAAAGCCTAATTTTTGTAGCTTTAATATGAGACCAAGTTTGGCTTTCTAGGTTAATTAGATAATTAATGACAGCCAATTACAACAAGTACTAAAAAGGCAAATTTTAGCGCGTAATTGTATCTATTAATCTGTACAGTCGAACCCCGACTCTACGGACACTCACGGTTCCCCAAAATTTGTCTGTACGACAGAGTTGTCCGTACGAACTGATAGGACCAAATTTTGGCTTGACAGGAACCCCCCTCCCCCCCCACCATTTCCAACGGGCCGGACGAGACAGAGAATCAGAAGTCTCTTGAGGATATGATCACGTTTACATGAGACTTATCCGAAAGCGGGTGTTCTTACACATATTATCTTAGTACGCCAAAATATTCTGAGTAAATTAATACTCCATTTGTGCGTAAAAAATAAACGAGTAAATAAAATGACGAAAAACAAGAATGCAACGTCGCCATTAACTTTACGTGCAGCGGGCAATATATGCCGTGTTTACTTATGCCACTTGCAAGTAAGACCTTTAAAAGTGTTTCAGGATGATAAAGAACAATCATTTTGATACGATGCTGCAATATAAACAAAATTATACCCTAAATGTACGTCAATAACTTCTAAACGTGAACGATTATAAACAAGGCATGTTGGTTTCTCTTTACAGGGCAAAAGTTGTATTCACGTCGTTTTTATGTATTAAGTTAACGTTTGTAAAATGTGATAATATATTCTGACTTAAATTATACTTCATTTCTTCAAAAATTATTACAAAGTCAATTATAATGAACGAAAACATGTAGCACAACGTCTCTTAACAACACGATACAACATACGTTTACATGTTTCTTGTGAGAAAATAAAGTATTTTATCTTACTTCCTGTGATAAAACATAGGTTAGTGAAACTATCCAATGCAATTATGAGCAAAATAATGTCCGTAAAACACGAACAAGTAAAATTAGCGGTAAATGATTAAATATACGGCCTCAGCGTAGCATGAAGGCCTAACTTCAAAATACACTAGACCCTCGATTTTACGAATACTGACAGTTCCATTTATGACGATTGTAAAATCGCTACCTTCGTAAAATCAATCGAAGCCAATTGCCCCCAACCCCTTTACCAAATTTTAAAATTGCATTTTTTCCGCAAAGTATATCCAATGGGATCTAGATTTTCATAGCGTTTTGCGGGAAAGTAATACAAGTTGTCATTAAGGTATATCTTTATATCACAAGACTCACGTCTTCCGATTAAAATGGTACCCCTGAATGGTAAATATGACCGACCAATGTCCAGGAGAAAAAAAAAGAGAAAAATAAACACAGAGCACAGAGTGTCTTCTCACGAATACATAGTCTGACATCCATATCGTTTCACATGAAAAATGCAAATAATAAATTAAATTTAAGTTTGTATCAATAGACAGACATGTTTCAATTAAAATCACACCAATGAACGATTGATACCACCAACCCATGTCACAAAAAAAATAAAAAACCAAGCATGGATGCCTGCTCGCGCTCGTGTAGTCTTGATGCCCATAGCATTGCGTGGGAAAATAAACTTAAACAGGTTTACAAGACTTTTGTCAAAACAAACTAAAACTAATGTCACACGCAACATTTTTTCGGAGGCTACCAGGCTGGTGTGCTATCCTTTGCAACACAAAAATATTGAGAAAAAAATCAAGTGAAGTTTGAAGACAGCCTTTGTGCTCGACTATGTTCGTACTTGTGCCCTTTTAACGATAGCAAGCCACGGCAAGAGTTGAGTTAATGCAAAAACGGTGCCGTCAAAGAGTCTAAACTTAGTCACTTATGCCGTTCTTACCCGTTGCCCAGCCGTGTTTACTTTCAAATGGTCACCTGGCTGATTTGTAGTGCTGATAACACGTCCCACCCTCTTTCTTTGTCTTGCTTCTACTTAGCTTGCAGTCACGCACGCATACACACACACACTCTCTCTCTCTCTCTCTCTCTTTCTCTCTCCCAGACCCAGGCGCAATATTCTCATGCAGACAAAGGACACGTGCGTCACGGAGAAATGTCATTATGTCAATGACCTGACCACAACGTCGGCGCCAAAAATCGTACAGCCTGGAGGAGATTGCAACACAAAAAGTTTCTCACTTCACCAGAGCAATTTCATAAACTGCAAAAACTGCCTAAACTCGAATAATAACATACAAGAAATGTGAGTATTTGTAATTTTCAGTGGTTGGGTGTGCATAGAGGTGGGAATACGAAAAATCCTGTGGTGCACAAGGTAATACCGGCATTATATACGCGCGAAAGCGAGCTGATAATGGCTAGGAGGAAAGGGGAGGGTTTCGGGTTGCGGACTCCGCAAGATATTTTTCCGTCAAGGGGGGTGAAGGGGGGGTTGAGGGTGAGGTTATAGATTGAAATTTCCCGGGAAACCTGTTGCAAGTTGTTTCCCACGCTGATGTTTGGAAGGTATGTGGGAGAGGGGGGGTGATCTGCCGGCGGTGACAAGCATGTAATTCTAGCTGTCACTGACTTGTTATCTACGGAGAGTAAGCTTTCACTTTATTAAAAAGAAATGAGGGTAGGCAAACTGTGTAATTTACACTTTGCTCTCCAACGTGCGCCGTCACATTTTTCAGCATAACTTTTTTTTTTCGACTTTTTGACGGTTCCCGAGAATATATTCGTAAAATCGCTACCTTCGTAAAATCCAGGGTTCGTAAAATCGGGGGTCTAGCATAGTGTGTACAAACGGGTCGTGATTATGTTTGGCCTATTACGAAATTACACGTAACCAATATAGTTTGACGTGTACACTTTCCACTTCGAAATTGTAACCAAAATCCAAATCGCAGTCCGTGAAAGCAAAAATTCGGAAACGTACACATAGCAAGTATTCCTCAGGATGAATGGTGCTGTTGCGTCTTTGTTACGCGAGGGGGTAAAAGAGAAGGAAATGGCGGAGTTACAACTTTTTTCCGCTTGTGAAGCCCACCCAGTGCCGACATTGGCTGGCAGCAGCAGCGATGGGTGGAGTACGAGCTATGATGAGAGTTAGTAGGGTAGGGATGCCAAGGGCAATTCGGCCAATTTTTGAAATACTTTCGTGATTTTCCATCTGGGGGACAAATGGGAATTTGCGAAACAGAGCTAAAATTGAAGAGGTAATATTTTTGGCAGAATATGCATAGCAACATCTAAGAACATGTACACTGCTGTCGTGACTTTCAGTGCTCAAAGCTGTCCCTTGAGTGTAAGGTTGGGCCCTCCCCAGAGGATGTGGCAGAGGTTATTAATTGATGTTGATGCAACTCCGTCACGTCCACTTATAAATTATGTTAACGCTTGCCCCCCAATTTTTAACACTTTACTATTTAGACCTAAGGGCAGTAGTATTCGCCTGCAATTTTGCTGATCGCTCTATTGCCATTTGTTTTTATGTAAGGATAATATATGAGCATGTAAGGTTATGAAGACAAAGATTTATTTGTTAAACAGTATTTACTTACGTCCGAGTGCTTATCCAATGTTTATTTTCCATGTATAACGGCATTTGCAACATTTGTTAACCTGTACCAGTGTTTCTCTACAAAATACGGCCGAGCGCCTATCAGTAGTGCCAATCCCGTCCTATAAAGCGCACTAAAACGGCGATTGCGGGAAATACGCACGTAAATATTAATTGAACTTGTTTGTTATTGCTTAAAATGTGTTTTATGAATATTCGAGTTATCTTGTGTGTAATTATAATGTCAAACGGCAATACGAACATTTATAATTCAAGTTGGGAAGTTTAGTTGTGTAACAGTGTAATTTTGAACCACAAGAGAGTATTTCTGTTGTGCGAGTGTGGCACACCTGTAGACGCAGACAGCCTCGAGCAACCCGGCGGCCATTATGATATTGGTACTTCCCACCCCCCTAAGGGGTATATAAGGCAGGCCCAGCTAGTCAGTCGTCAGGCCAGCCTGGCACTCTCCTCCGTACCTCGAAAGGGTTGCTTTCTAAAAAGGGAGCCGAAGCCCGACATCCTCTATCCCTAGGGTTTCTTCCTGAGAAGGTAGCCTAAGCCCGCCTACCTATTTACCTACCTACCTTGGATTGTTTCCTGAAAAGGGAACCTAAACGTGATCCCACCTTTACCTCAAAACCCTCATTCTAGCCAGGCAGGAAGACTTGGTGAGTCAGAGTAGCCTGCGCATCATGTTTGAGTTGAGACCTACCCTTAGAAGCATCTGACAACCTAAACAATGAGCTCTTCAAGCCATGATGCCTCATACTTTGTCTCCATGTGCATTGCCTGGAGGCACGAACACGGACGTGCTGGAATGCGGGGACTCTGCAGGGCGTTTCTCGACCAACGTAGGTGGTAGTATCGTGTGTAACAACACTAAAAAGGTGGTGATCCGCGACAGATTGAGAACGCTGCACATCCCCAAATAATAAACTAATGAATATTTAGCTGGGATTATGAAATGAAATGCTTTGTAAATTTATCAGTATCTATGTTACATATAATTTTTAGGTTATAAACGTCAACTAACCAGCGTTTTAGGCAAGTTGGATCTTGTTGTATCCCTCCGCCGCTCGGCCGAATAAGTCCGTGTGTTCGCCCAGGAAGGTCAGTTGTGTGTCATCGGAGCTCGTGACCGGTCGCCGGGAGATGGCCGGCTAAGTTTACTTATTTGAGTTTGTAATCAGTCAGTTGTGTTTCATCAGAGCTCGTGGCCGGTCGCGGAAAGATGGCCGGCTAAGTTTTTTTGTTTATTTGAGTTTGTAATCAGTCAGTAGTCGTGATATGTCGGAGCTTGGACTCGGTCGCCGGGAGATGGCTGCCTAAGTTTTTCTCGGGAGTTTGTTAGTTGGGGCGTCATGGCGGCAGGGAGAGGACGTGTAAAAGTTGGAAGAGGGGCGGTGAAGCTTAGAGGGCGTATCCGCGAGTAAAGGGGGCTGCGTAGCCAGCACGCTAACATGTATTTCTTTTGCGGTGTTTGTTAAGAGTAGTACTCAAGTAAGTAGGTGCAAGAAATAGCTG
>PNEQ01003430.1:0-15969 GCA_003012365.1 Medauroidea extradentata
GGATGTAGAGAATGTTATTGTTTGTGTTATTGTTTATGTTGTCAGCTATGAGTATTACAGAGGGAAGATTGGAGTTGGAGTGTTGGTAGGAGTGTGTGCAAGTTGTATGTTTTGTGGGTAGATGCAGAAAATGGAAAAATTGAGAAAGTTAAGAGATAAAAGTATTTTGCTAGTATGAAATGTTGTTCTTTTTTGTCAATTATTAACATAATATAAATCAAGAAAGCAAATCAAAGGTTAAAATGAAAATAGCAATTCAAGATGGCTCCTAAGTGTATTTTGATCTAATGCTACTACTGTTGCACTTAACGATTCAATCTATCCAATTGTTAAGCAATGCGAACAGACATTTCTACTGTCAAAGGTCTAGGGCCAAGGATATCTAAGGTCCTCTTCCTCTTCTTCTTGATCAGCAGCAATGATTACCAGTTGATTTATTTTTCTTCTTTCTTAATCTTTTATCATGTCCTTAGTGACATCTGCCATTGGGCATTTATTTAATACCCCAAAATTTTGCTTGTGTAAGTAATGTATTGTTGCAAATATTATAAATTTTCGGTATGTTTTGCGCTTAGGTGGTTCTCAGTATATGGCAGTCACCAACTTTAATTTGAGGTGTTCCTGATTATCTCCTCCTGTCCTCCTTTGTGAGGAAATTTTAAGGGTATGTCTCCTTGTCTCATTTAGAAGTGAGATCTTCCTGGGACTAGTATTGATCTCTGGTATTTGAAGTGGCTGATCAATTGGTATCATGAAAATTTTTTTTTTACAACCACAATTATCTCGGATACAAATCGTTAAAATAAAGATAATCAGATATAACTGAAATATATTATTTCAGATAGTGCAAATTGTTATAACTACGTACTGTAAAATATAAAATTAATTTAATATTATCCTAAAAGTACTATATTTTTTGAGCTCAGGGATACCATATATTTTTTGGCAGTTAATTTGCTTGAAATTGTAACCCCAAAATTTCTGTGTTTATACTTGGTAATGCACATATTTAAATACTTATGTTGTTCACGTGAAATTGCCCTTCGGGGTATTCAACGCGGGCAACAAAATAAAAAAAATAAAAAAAAAATAAAAAAAAATATATATACACATATATAAAATAAATATGCAAATTGATCTGACAGAAGTGTTTGTTATAAGAATGAACCCTTAACTTTGCTCATATGAACTTCACACAAACTTCAGGGATTAAATCCTTGCACTGATATTGCAGTACACCCTATATAAGAGATTTAGTTAGTTAAAAACAAAAAAAAGTGTGTACAGGTAACTGACCTAAAGATACTTGGCCACTTTTGTGAGAGTGAGTGTGTGTATGTATATATATATATACATAGAGGGTGTAAGGAAATTAATAGCCCAAACTCCGGGTGGCGATTCCTCATGAAAAATGAAGAAGCATTACATACGACTCTTTCAAGAAAAGGTATTATTAACCCTTTGATTAGTATGGATGTATATATACGCCCATACGTTTCAAGTCCAAAGAGAGTATGGGTGCGTACATGTACGCCCCGAACTTTGCTTTCGCTAGTATGGTAGTAAATGAACGTCTTCACCTGTATAACCGAAATGCGTAAGTCCTGCTATCTTGTAAACGTCTTGAGAACTACTTCGCTGTATATCTCTCTTTGTTTAGTGCCATCTAGCGACAGAATACACAGTTGCAGCGCCCTAGATCCTGTGCACCCGCACTATACCATATAGTGTATCAAAATGAAGTAGTAACTCACGTTTTTTCACGAGCTTTTATTATTATTTTCTTGTAGCACAGCTTTATTTTCCTTGTTTCATCTGCGCGGAAGCTAAAGTATGTGTTTATTTACATTAGCTCCTTCAAGAAGTAAAGTATTTTTTGGGAATAACATTTTTCGGCCTAAGAATAATGCATTGTTCTGTGTTCTCGTAGTTGTGTTATAATTTGTATGCATTAGTATTATATTCCATTGTGTCCCAAAAAATACTTCATGCAGAAAAAAGATTTTCAGTGAAAAAGAACTTTCAGAAATAATCACAAACTAGGAGTCTGCAAGTGAAGAAAGCAGTATCAGTAAATGTTCTACCAATTCTGAATCTTGTACAGTGGAGAATGATGTTGAAATGGTTCTGCCTGAAGACAACATGGAGGTTGTTAGTAATGCTGAACATTTTGTTGTAAATGAACCGGATAATTTTCGGTGGAAACGAGGTACCGATTTCGTGCCTGCAAACTTTGAATTTGATCTGACCAGTTCTGGAATCACAGATGATCTAAATTTACCAGATATTGTTATCGAGCCAGAAATTTTCAAGGAATTTTTTTAACAAAGATTTTATAGAGCACATTGTACAAGACTCTGATAAATACCATACATTTTTGTGTGCACAATCTAAAGTGAAAAAAAAAAATCAACACTTACAACAAAGTGGGTTAGACCAACCATTCAAGAAATGTACACATTTTTGGCAGTAATTTTGCTTATGCCACACACTTTGAAAAATAGAATGAATGATTACTGGTCCAAAAACCTGATTGTGTAAACACCCATATTTGGGAAAATTTTTTTGCATCATCAATTTCATCTTCTTTTGAGATTGCTACACTTTTCGGACAGCGGGTGATAGGCTGTATAAAATTAGTACAGTTCTAGAAACTATGAAGATAAAATTTAAATCATTTTTAGGCCATTTCAAACATCTGCATTGATGAAGCATGATGGTTTGGAAAGGCCGTCTTTCCTTCAAGCAGTATGTACCATCAAAACACCTCAGATTTGGGATAAAGTTGTTTGTTCTTTGCAACTGCCTGACTGGATATATTGTTGATTTTATTGTGTATACAGGAGCTCAAACAAATATTTAGATGGATGGCAGTGTTGGATTTCAGGCTCCATTGTAAAAACACTGCTGTCTGCATATCTTGGAAAAGGCCATATTTCCTTTACTGACAACTGGTACACAAGTCCCAGACTTTTTCAGTTTCTGTTTGAGAACAAAACAGGAGCGTGCAGAATTGTGCGTCCAAACAGAAAGAACATGCTAACTTTTCCTAGAAAATTGGCAAAAGGTAAGTGTGAAATTTTTCATGCTCCTAATATGTTGTCAGAAAAATGGCACGATAAAAGGGACGTGTGTATGTTGTCTACAGTACATGGACACAAAAAGTGTAATGTAAAGAAGAAGTCAAATATGGAAGTTTTTGTGCAGAAACCTGCAGCAGTAGTTGAATACAATAAATGCATGGGTACAGTCGATAAGACAGATATGCAAACAAGCTTTGTAGACAGCACAAGAAAAACCCTGAAATGGTATAAGAAGCTATTTTTCCATATATTGGACATGGTTGTGCTGAATGCAAATGATTTGTACAATTCAAAAACAGGGAAAAATATGAAACTTCTTAACTTAGACTAAATATTATTAGACAGCTGCTTCAGGAGTTTTGTCCAATGAGAAATCCATCCAAAGGGGGAAAGCCTTCCATGGAGGTAACTCTATCACCAGTAAGACTTACAGCAAGACACATTCCTGAGCCTGTGCCATCAACTGCAGAAAAGAATCAGCCATACATCAAAAACAGCACAGAAACACAAAGACACTCGTTGGATGTGCCGTGTGATGTTCCACTCTGTATCCATCCCTGCTTCAAAGACTCTCACACAATCAAGAACTTCTAAGATGTTATTGGAAATAATTTTCTGAGAAATGTGAAGTTCATATTTTCGACAAATACATTTGTATAAGCTGTTAACACTCTAATGTGGGGTCTTAAAGGCGTCCCACACGCCTACCGAACAAAGTTCAAGCCACCGACGACGTTCTACCTCTCTCCTCGATGCTACCATCTCAATCTCTCCCCCAAAGTCCTGTGATTCCCTGTTTCTCTCCTCACAATGCGGTGATTCCCCGATTTTCTCGCCCCAGGCTTGCCACTTCTGCTGCACTTGACGACTCGTAAATATAATTCAACAGTAAAAGAATGGAGATTACATACTAAACAATGACAATGAATCCCTTATACCCTAAGCACAACCTTTTTTCTTTAAACTTAAACGTTGGCGTTGCAAGTAGCAACCTATCGTATAACATAGCAAATGTAAACAAAACACACACTTAACCTAAAAGCAATAAAGCTTCAGTGGAAAATAACACAAGCAACTTGAGGCACAGGTTGAGACTAAATTAATTACTTGACACTTTTAAAACAACTTCATCTCAGCAAGTGTAAAGGTACATCGCACAAAGGTTATGTTTCACTCGACCTTGTCACCCTACATAACTATATAGGCCTACATGACGGGAGTCATATCTGGCTCAATAATGTTACAGGCAAAGCAATAAATCATTGCGGGCTGGCTGGCCTTTGCATTGTTAAAGTATCGTACACACCGTCAGGAAGTGCATGGGAACAAGAGCAAGTCACATTTTTTTTGTCTTGGAATGAGTCTGTTTGGAGAGCTGAAGGGGAAGAAAGAAAAATAAGAAGTAAAAAAAAATCATGGGTGGTGGGTCGTGTGTGAAAACGATCATTTCTAGCTTTAGCATTTCTTTTCAACGAACTCTCCGACTAGATTTGGTAGCGCTCACATAGGTCAGACATGTTTTCTGTCAGCACACTGCCGGAATAAAATCACAAACTTGTAACCAACTCAAAGTCAATGAGTACATGTGAGCCCATGTCTGTTATTACTAATTGGCTTCGAACTTAACTTCATGCCGCTGCTCAACACAGTTCATGACTATTGCGCAAAAATAAAGACCCTACCAATGTTGGCGTCTCTTATTTTGGCTGACAAATACACTAGCATTACCTGTCCAATGGACAAGTGAACTATTACATTCACGTGTCCAAGCTGATTTTCATGTCTCGGGCATGCGGACAAATTATTCGACGCATGCCACAGTGTTAAAGGGCACACAGAATTATCATCTGAGTATGCATGCTAAAATAAATAAATAAATAAACTGCTACACTCGTCAAACTGATTACATTGGTCTGCAGCGGCCGGCAGAGTAATTGTGTTGACTCTGCCGGTACGTGCACTCTTGCCGTGTGCCTGCGCGGGCGGGACACCGTTGAGGCGGTCCAGAGATTGATAGCCATACTTAACGCAGCGGAGTTCTTGGTCCGTTTAAACTTAGCGAATAGTTGCACCCATACTTGTTGGGGTATCACTGTAACCAGCGCACACTTACCTGTTAAAATAAACCTACATTTCCTTAAAATAACGTACTACTTTGTAATTAAATAACATTAAAGATCGTTTTAATACAATTTTTGAGTTTAGGGGTCACAATCGGCCAAATTCGGCTATAGCGAAGTTCGAAACAGGAACCGTGACATTTCGCTATAAAGAGACTCTGCTGTAGTTTAGTAAGTTTTGTGTGTATAGCTGCAATAGTGGATGGTGATAGCTTAACGAGCACATGTTGCATTATGGTCCTGTTCATGCAAGTCACGTATGGAGTGGTGTTTTGGTTGGAAAGAACTGAGTCTGGCAACTGAGCTTGTCTTTGGTGCTTAGAGTTTCTTATCTTGTGAAGTTGTGTTTTTCTTCTTCTCTACTAGAATTCTACTTGATCTTTTGTATGTTTTTATGGGGGCTATTAAGTGTTTGTATATTCTACCATTATTTGAGATCATGGTTAGATGTGAATAATGAGTGCAATACCTGTGATATTCGAGTGTAAGATCTTGTGTATAGTACCTGAAGTATTGCGGTTTAAGCTCAAGTTGATTGTAATGTTTTGAAATGTTATTTAGAAAATTTTAAAACATTTTTTACATGTAATTTTAGTTGTTAATATTTCAGAATTTTGTAACAAAAAAAATTAAGACTTGCCAGACAGATCTATGTACAAACAAAAATTATGCATAGAGTCACAAATTGAAATGGGTGAAAGTGGGAAAATGTAATTTTCTGGAATTCTTTTTGTCTATAATCCAGAATGTATACGTGACAAAAGGGTGGACACAAGACGGGCATCTGCATTACAGTAAACAAATTTATGCAAGAAATTAACAAAATGCTAATAGAATTTGCATTTTGAATAACTTTGTCATCAAGCCCATGAAATAGTCATTATGCCTCTAATGGAATTGTTTTTATTGCTACAGATACTCAATTTGTTAAAACAATTTACTAATTGAACAGTTTCATAATTTCTGTAAACTTGTTCTGCAAAACTATAGAAAAATTCACTGATCTTTTACAAAAATAAGTAAGAAAATAGTTCAGTCTGTAGATAAGTGAGCAGTAGATTGTGTCCTATATAAAATAATATTTACTATATACAAAATTGATTTCGCTATCAAAACTATATAATATAAATGTATTAAAAATAATATGAATATGCAAAAAAAAAATAAATAAATTTCATACATTTAAGGAATTTTTATTATAATTACAGGATTTCGAAAATTAATTTTGTGGCAACTCTGATCTAGTATTCATTAAATTCTCAAATTCAAATAAATACAATGGAGATTCAAGGTATCACTATGTTATTTGAAGATGAAAAATTTTCCCTTCCAGTGATACAAAATTTTCAGATATATTTAACATATCATAAGTATTGTAAAACAGGGTGAATAGAATCACTGGGGTGAACAGAAACAAAACTATGAACAAAGCTTTACTTTACACCTATTTCTTGAATAAAAATTGTTAGTATAAGACTACTGCCTGGAAACAGCTTTAACTTGCATATCTAAAAACACAGTTTTTAAAACATAAATTATACTGAAGTTTTGGCTCTAGAATTGTGTTTTTATTCACCCCAGTGTTTCTGTTCACCCAATTCATGGTAATCATCACAGTAACAAATTTTCTTGACCACCAAATTTTCCTGGCTTGGAAGGATTTCCTTGTGTTCCCGATTGCTGGACATCCTGATAATTCTTTAGAAAATGCAGGCAAAATAATATAAAAATAAGTTTCAACAACATAACATATTATAATATAATAATTATTTCCTTATCAGTTGTTTTGTACAAGCACTGGTTTGCTGCAGTGAAAAATTAAACAATACCACCATATGGAAGATCATATCTTGGTATACTATTGTGTCTTAGAAATAATTTTATACATTTGCACAAAAAATTTATTGTCATCAGTGAAAATGTACAGAAATAAACACTATAATCAACCAAAGAAAATAAATATTCACAAAGTTGTCAAAACACATACAATACAGAAAACAAAACAACCATTAACAAGTTTAAATACTGACACAATTCCAGTTGAACCTAATTTTATAACACTTCGAATAAACATGATACTGGAATGAAGACAACGTTTAATCTCAAAATAAATAATTTACTGTCAATAAATATTTTGCACTAAACCCATTAAAATTATTTGCAAATTAAATGCTACATGGTACAACCTGCCTAACACAGCCTAATCTAATAAGACAAATTAGTTCATACGTAACCAATGAGTATCCATAAAAACAACAAATAATTTACACAATTTTGTAAAACAAAGTAATGATACAAAATAGAAGAAAATTATCAGTAAAAAATTTCTCAATGCTTGTCTGCAGAGTACACATGTTACTTTGGATAAAGGAAGTTCATAATGAAATACACAAATTGGCTCACAATCATGTTATGACAGCCATTTTAATTTGTGCTTTAAATCAATAAAATGAGTTACCAGAGTTGTGTGCATTTCTTCATGTACTTTCAATACTAACAATTTTATAATATTATGTGCTCTGAAGGATAGTCAAATACTGACATTACTACACACCAACAATTTAACAACTGCGTATTCATAGCATTATGCATAAAGAGCTAATGATTTGGCACAAGAGAAGCAAAGCAATTTCAAAATTACTTAGCAGTAAACTTTATTTAGACACTTCGACCAAAACATGCTTGGGGCATTTGTACAGCAACACATAAAATCATCTTTGCTCATGTAACAAAATTCTCAGCATAAATAACTGTTTCACATAATGAATATTTCACCAATTATGCAGAAAATTGTTGCTTTAATGACCATTTTTAGAAATGTCCTTATGAAGCTAATATAATATTTTCACTTCATGTAAATCAAGGAAATTAAGCTAAAATACTTCAAAGACCAAAAATAAAATCATTAGCTGTTGTTCAAAAAAAAAAAGTTGGAATGTTATGTACTGTAAATTAGTTCTAATTTGAAGTCTCCTTTGTTGCTGTGAAGTAGTAACACACACACACGTATTCACATGCACGCACACAAACATGCACACACACACACACATCAACAAACAAACACCTCATTATTATTAGTATTAAACTCCATCATACCACACTGACGTGTACCTAGTTTATTCAATTTTTTTTTTTAATTTTCTAAAAATTATGATTTTAAAACATTTAAAACTAAAAAACATTCCAAAATATTTTCAGTTTTATTACAAAGCAGGCCTACAATAAATAATACTCTAATAGTTAACATTAATTTTATGTGCCAACAATTTGAAAGCTTATACTAACTGTAATATCATAGAATTTTAGCCAATCACAACTCTAGTACAAATAAATATAAAATAAAATAAAATATATGTGAATCACACTGAGTATGACAATGTTTATAGTTTTTACTTTTAAGGTGTGTGTTAAGTTAAAGCAATTATTTTCTGCATTTATGAGCTTGAAAGCAGAAGTAATTCTGCAATCTAAAACAAATAAGCATAAAAAAACCTGTAGACCACTAAAGAAATAAGTATTCAACAAATTTATAGTTACTTTGAGGTGTTTACACTACAACTTCAGAGATTGTATGAAATTAATTTTATACACTTGTATGAATGGTATTTTATAATGTGAATTAGATTTTATTATACAACATGAATGTTACATAAATAGTAAATATGAATTTCGCATGATACTTTCGCTGCAGGTTGATAAAAGAAATGAAATTTTACATACGGCTCATTCATGATTATAGCAGTGCGACAATTTTTTTGCAAAAATTAAATAAGGTATTTACGAATTTTGAAATGCATAAAAACATTTGTAAAACTCAAAAAACCCTTTGCTGACTACAAATTACTTCAAAGAAATAACTGGTGTTGCCACCTCAATCTTTCATTAGATGATGTGATGTGGAAGCATGGTTTTTTAAATATCAACACAATATTACTTAGCAGTAACCTGCAGAATTGTATCACTGACATAAACCTAACATAGCGATTTTACTTAACATGCATAATACTGTTACATAGCAGTTTAAGTGACAAGATGCTAATTTGCAATATCAGTATCCCACATTATGATTGTTCAGAGAAATATTAAAAATAATCATTAAGGACGTTGGACCCGTAAAAATTCAAAATTTTATATTTGTGCCAAACACTGTTCAACTTTTACACATCAGATAACATGTTATTTCCTCGAATGAAAAAAAATTAGGGCCCATAGTTTTAGCATAATCACCTATCAAAGTCACAAAATGGCAGTTGCAGTGTAGCCAAAATAATAAAAAATAATTAACTTGCAGAAACAAGATAATTCATATCGAATGATGTGAACTACTTCAAGACACTTTTGTAAACACAAATCGATATATTTTTGTATTTTTTAAAAATTTATGAAAATGAGTAAATTTTTGCATAACTTTGACTTTTGGCTACTACTGAAATATTCAAAACTAACTTTTGTCAAACATGTCATGAAATGCATTGATACACTGACTTTCAGTTCCCGCAATTTTGAATTCATTAGTTAATTACTTTTTTTTATTTTGGCTGCACCGTAATGACAATTTCGTGACTTTGATGAGTGATTTTGCAAAAACTATCGGGCCTATTTTTTTTTTTTTATTTGGGGAAGTGACGTGTTATTTGATGTGCAAAAGTTGAACGGTGTTTGGCATGAATATAAAAAAATGAAATTTTACGGGTCCAACGCCCTTAACCAGAGTAACAAATTTATATTTCTGTCTGAAAAGACATATTAGACCATTAATCATGTACATAGTAGTGACAAACCAGCATTCTCACCGAGCTCGTTAATTCATATTCATCCTGTATTTATATGTACATTACTATATATTGCTGTATCAGCAATGAAAACCGAAAAAAGGATTTTATATTTACAATATTAACATTAAACTGTTAATTATCTACAAGTGTAACCAGAAGTAATTGTTTACAATCCATAAAATTACATTTGTTCTGTACTGTCAACATTTTTACATTTAATCTTAAAACTACAGGTAACTGTACAATTGTCATATTCCTCAATTACACCAATAAATAATAACACTGCTAATATTAAAGTGTAATAATAATAAAATAATTTCATTGAAATACAAAATATAATTGTGCTATGTACCATTAAATGGCTTAAAATTACAGCTATTGTCACAAATCAGTACAAGAAATTATGGAGGCCTCAGATTCAGACTTTCAAATGTATGCTTGCGTAAAATGTCTCTTTGGAAACTCAACCTAAATATTTTGCAAGCCAATTCTCTAGGAAAACAGTGGCAATTATGTACTGCTAATTAAAGTATAGCTCAACTAGCAAGGAAGATATCTGCCTTGGAAATTTAAGTTCATAGCTGAAATATTTGCAATGTACCAGAAATAGCACTGAATTAAAGCACTATACTTTCAACATTGTTTAGTAATATTAGAGGCTGATACATACTGAAAAAGTGCTAAAATTGTCCACTAACATGGATAAAGCATAGGTGACCCCCAACCTTCTAATTACCCACAATTTTTTTCCTTCCTATTGTGGTTGTTTGATGCGGTTAAGGTTCCCAGTGCATCTTACTGTACAAACAAGGTGGTCTTGGTACAGTAGCCAGCATTAAAGTTTTCTTTAAAAACCCACATTCACAAAAATTTCCACATAAAAGTGGAAATGCAAGGTACTACGCAAAACTTCATACAGACAGGTGGAAAACACAGTGCAACAAGATAGTAAGTGACTGGTATTGACTACATTCCAGGCAGTTTTAGCTTTCCACTGATACCTTTTTGAGCTCGTGCTGGCCATTTACACCAAAAGTACTTTTAGGTTTACTACAGCATAAAAGGAAAGACAACTGCATCAAATGACTGTATCATGTAACAATGAAAAAGTTTTATAAAATTAGAGAATGGTCAAGCCTATTTTTTTATACTGTATTTCAGTTTCAACACATTTTTTTATTTGGTTTAGCTTTCAATAACACTAAAAAATGTTCAAATTGTAGGGGATAAGTTCAACATCACTTCCCATAATTTGTGAAACTACTAAATATACTCTCAAATTCTAAGGGTGGGTGTATCACTTGGGAGCTGAGCTAGGCTATAATTTGCTGACCATAATTATCATTTTCAACAAGGATTCCTGGGCCAAAATATTTGGGTCGGCTTCCAAGCAGAATGTCTAGTAGTTATTGTAACTATTTGAAATCGAGTCTCACAACAAATTACTTAAATTTATTCAATTACAGTATTTAATGAGGCAACAACCCCACCAGGTCCAGGAAGTAACGACGAGCCCGACAAAAAAGCATCTACTTCCCGAGCTGCCTGCCGTCCTTCTGATATAGCCCAAACTACGAGAGACTGGCCCCGACGACAATCTGGAATAAAATAGCAGTACAATACAAATGAATTTTTAAAGTATATATTTAAAAATTTCTAAAGACAAAATTATTAATAAGAAACGTGTTCACATTTCAAAAGAATTCCTATCATCAAACTGCATCTTAAAAAAAAATTATTTAACAAATTAGAATTCTTCAATAGAGACAGACATGCAAAACTGTTTTTGAACTGACTGCAAAAATAAGAAACTTCACAATATTTGTATCTACTTCCAAACCATTTAGATAGGCTAACAAAATGTTGAATGTTAATTGAATGCATAGAGTGTTGTTTTCATTAAAATCAAATGGCATATTTCAATTACTGCAAACAACTGCACTCAGTGTGTGGTATTGTGCCGCATTTTCCAGACTCCATCTGCACTAGCTTAGTGAAATATTTCTTGTTCTAATAACAACTTGCACTTAAGTGTGCACCAAGCGCAAGCTTTATTCCACTGGCCCTGGACCCAGTGCAGCACATATGGCAGTGACCAGTGATATGTAAATAAGAAGAAAAGTACTGCCATAGTGGAAATTCTGCACTTATCCGAAAGTATCAAAGTTAAATAATAGGCACGTGCGAAGGTCTGTTTTTAAATGCAAAGCGAAGAATTAAATTTTTTCTTTCATATTATTATTAGTGATATTTATTTAATGCAGTACACTTGAGACTAAAATGGAAACAAACTACCTAACAACTGTAAACAATTTTATGTTTTGTAAATTTATTTGTTTAATTTTGTTAAAATAAAATATTGCTTTGCACTACAAGATATTTACTTTAGTCTAAAGCAAAGCAATTAACATTGTATTAAACATCTTAAAAAATGTAAGTGTACATTTCAATACTAGAATAGCAACAAAGTAAGGATTGTGTAAAATATATTAATCCATATGAAAAATAAAACTTGCAAAATATTTTAACTTTATAAAATTAATACTCACTTTATTCTAAACCTTAAAAAACTTTGAAATTAAATACATTAGCCAAAAATTTTCTACTAATACTAGGTCACCTTGTGTGTTACAATGATACAGTTTAAATTATTTCCAATTATTAGCCCTTTAACAAATCTGTAACGAAAATAAATAAATTAATTAATTAATTCTTCAAAGAGACCAAAACATGAACAATTTTTAGACCTATTGATAATACAGTAGTGTATACTATTACTCTACTTACATCTTGGAGTGGATAGCACATTTTTGCACACATTGCAAGTACATGTGCTGTGATTACTTTTCGCAAAAAAGTTGTATAATACATTTCTGTTAGGCAATTTAGTTCCACACAAATTTATATTCATGGTTGCCTAGAAACACTTAAATAAGTGCCTAGCAAAGCTGCAATTTAAAAACAGAACATCTCTCCAATTATAACGTGTGTTGAACGAATTTGGCGCTAACCGTGAATAAGAGAGAAGACGTGAGCTCTCGTGGCGCATGCGCTGTGCGTTCATTTGTTACCTTCTTTATACTGCATGGACGGTGGGTGCTTCCTCCTAATGTAAACAAAAATGGCTGTTCAGTGCCAGTGTTTGTGTAAGCCTGACGTGTCTGGTTGGTTTCGTTATGTTTTAAACAGTCATAAATGTACCCTCATCATCATGTAGAAATTTTTGCTCTAATGCCAACATAGACACTATTTCCATATATATGGTGGCTTGTATAAGGCGGAAATATTCCAGAAAGAAATGCAAATGGGTCGTTAATATGTACAGCGTGCGTCACTAACCAATGCTGTGTAGCTTACGTTTAACCTATGTAATATCCACACAAGAAAAGTGCTAAAGTGAAAGCAAGTTGTAGAATTAACTTTTTATCTAAAATAATAACCGTTCTCTTTCATGATTTTGTTGTTGAGTTTCTTTTATCCAGACTCCCCGGAACTTAGCCAAGTCTGGAAAACGGAAAATTCCAGACATTAGATAGGCCTATGTCTATTAACACTAATCTAGAACCACATCAGACAGCAAAGAAAAAAGATTTATCACAAACAATTGGTATTGAAAAAAATATTTAAATATACCATACTTACGTATCCTGAAAAATTTTTTTCTTATGATATTTTGGGTTCAAAACTGGGGGTGCATAAGATAAACGAGTATTTTTTTTTGAGTCAGGTTATAACCTACTCAACATTATATAACGGAATACTTAAATTTAATGTAACATGTACACCAGCCTACGAAACGTAACATTTTAGGCCTAATCCCTTCCAACCGCTAGAAGAAGCCATATTTACAACCATAAATTTCCACTTTGCGCAAGAGGTTAACTTCTTTGTTCTGATTCACTGATCAACCACCTTTTGTTAATTACAGCCAATGACAAAACTAAAATTATCGAAAAAGGCAATTCTGATTGAAATGAATCTGCAGTCTTTACAGTTTAAGATTAAAGCCATATTAAATGGCCACCGTAATATAGAATAGGAAACACAAACAATAACATTGTTGGCAATACCATAGATGAATTAGCAACATGGAGGCACGACACTCAGATAAGACTTTCTCATTTGTGATTGGGACCAATTTAATGCTGATTTTACTCTACAGCTTGCAGTACTACTGGTATGCAGTTCTTTATGATTTTTAGTTCTGTGTTTACATAATATATATTCACGGGAAAGCAGAAATTACAGTGGTATTGAGCCAAAAAAAAAAGTTTAATGGATAAGATATGTAGGAAAATATTTTTAATATGTCCGTTATTTAGAATATTCCGGTGTTTGGAAGTCTGGATAAATGGTACTTAACTGTACTTACTGGCTACAGATATTGTTTTCATTGCGTCGCCGTAGTTTTGTTGGGTTATTGTGACTCTGACTTAAGTGAAATTGTGCCGCCGAATGTAAACAAAAAAAATAGAACACTACTGTGCCATGAATTTGAGTTTTTAAAATGTAAGTTATACACTACAATGACAAATAAACCGAAAATTATCTGCTCCACACAAATAATTTTGTCTGTTTTGATGCGAATTGTGGTTAAGTTCGACCTAATTTCAACTCAAAGATTTTTATTGTTTGAAGATAAAAGTCGAAGGAACAAAAATCTTTGATTTGACTTTGACAATGCAAAGCTTCGCACACCCCAATTAAATAATACAAAATGATGAGAATTTAATAAAAATACAGTTGCAATATTACTAATATAGTTCATCACAACATTTACTTCAGCTAAGATGAAAGGTTTGTGCATTCATTCGTACATTAAGTAGTGGGTTAAAAAGGAGAAACTGGGGAAAAAAATTACCTTGTTAACTTTGGACTTGCAATTCAAAGTATTTTAACAGCATCTGCATACAAAGGAATTTTGTTGAGAATAATTAGTCACAAATGTTTTGTAATTAAAAGCAGCATGTTCTAGTTATTAGTTATTACGTACTTATCACAGGCAGTCATGTGACACACACGTTTTTTCCAGTTTTCAACGTTTTTTCCAGTTTTCAGTGCACATTGAGTGAAGTCAATTTGAATATACCAAATGTGTTGGATTAATGGATGTTACATTTTTATCAATAGCAGTCCAAATGTTATATACTGTACCACAGTAAAATCTTTATAAATGGAAGTTATTATGGGTTAAACATTTTAGTACATTAAATTTAAGTGACATACCTATAGTAAATTTTATTTTACGAATTTGGTACAACATGTCATTGTAATTTGCAGTATTCACCAACCTAGCCACACATAATACCTCAAAACCATGCTGGTAGTTTGGCAGTGGCATGGCGGTCATACAGAACTTAAGAGTCAGTAAAGCACAGAACTAAATTGGTTTGGTTAATGTCAGCAACAAAATGATTTACTGGCCAAATTTTTTAAAACATTTTCACAGAAGTGCGTATATCTACACACAAATTGAATATTAGTAGAGGTTGCCCCTTGCTACCCTGATAACTGGCCCAGCTAGGTTGTAACTGAGTGTACGCGATGCACCACAAAAGTAGGAGGCAGAGGGATGAATGTGATATACGCGAGAGGGAGAATGACTGGAATGGGAGTAGGTGTGACTAACTAGTAGGCACTTTGGTGTGTGTATTACATGAAATCTGATTCACCACACCAAATCCATGCAAGCCAACTGTATGAAATTTAACCCTTTATTATAATGGAGTGACATGATATAAATGTCAAAATATCATCAGCTGTAATGTCATCTTTTTTATTCTGCTGATATGCACATCGCTTACCAACACTCTTTTCACTTCCACACTCTATCTGGAGGTCTACACAAATGTGTATCATACAACAACAGCAACAGCAGTTAAGGGAGGGACAGAAACCGGAGGGAGAGAGAGGGTGGAGAGAGGGAGAGAGAGGGTGGAGAGAGAGGGTGGAGAGAGAGGGTGGAGAGAGAGGGTGGAGAGAGGGTGGAGA
>PNEQ01003431.1:0-39966 GCA_003012365.1 Medauroidea extradentata
GACAACAATAGAACTAATTAAAAAAGAAAACAAGATAGAAGGTGGAGCCAATGAGGGTAGCTAGGTATCAAGACAACGGACATTAACCAAGATGGTGGGTAGACCGTACACATTTAATTACGAGACACATACTGAACAGATCCGGTGATCCGGCTCCTAGGCTCCTGCAATAGAAGGAACTATACTACACTACTCATGTCATATCTGAGGAAGTATGTTTTCAAATTTCATCAAACTTGGTACACATATACTACAAACAAAACTCACTCGACTTTTGTGTATTTTCTTCACATTATTATCATATTTTGATAATAGCGGCAATTTTTATATTTTTAACACAGTATGGCATATATCAGGAAGAATTTTCCGAATTTCATTAGTCTTACCACACATATATAACATACTAAGCCGACTTGAAGTTTTGTGTATTTCGTTAGTATTTGGTTATACTTTCTATATTGGTAGCCACTTTTTCATTTTTTACATAATATGCCATATCTCAGAAAATATTTTTCCGGATATCATAACATTTCGCACACATGTACTATTTAGTACGCTGACGTATCCGGTTTTTATAATTTCCTAATTGCAGCAATTTTATATTTTTAGCATATATTAAGACATATCTGAGGAAATAATCTCCGCTTTTTATTCATCGTGAAACATATACATAGCTAGGTAATATGACTTTACTGTTGTGTTTTTTGTTCATCCTATATCTTAAAACGCTGTAATTCTTTAATTTTTAGCATAATTTGACATGTCAGAATTCCTCCGAATTTCATAAAAGTGGATAAACACGTATTAATTACAAAGATAGCTTGACGATTGCGTATTTCGTTTATCCTATGCTCATATATTAAAAACGGTGGCAATATATATGTATATATAGTTTAATGTGAAATATTTAAATTTTTTTCGGATTCCACCAAACATGATTCACATTCTTAACATTCTTATCAATAATTTGCCTTGTCTTTTATGTATTATCTTCTTTTCGTGTTAATATTTTCAAACTGGCGATTATTTGAATTATTTTTCTGTGCTCACGCACAATTTCATAGGAATGATTACACATAAGTATAACTTATTAAGTAAATTTGACGTTATTTTTTGATCATACAATTTTCTTAATGGACGCTGACTGAACACACTTTGATCACACGAGATACATAAAAACTATTTTTTCACAACTATTTCAAACTTGGTGCACATTTAGTACTTAGCAATGTGACTTGGCTTTTACTTTATTGTTGATGCACAGTGAGTATTTTATAAACGTCTATCATTTTAACATATTTTGATTACACGATATATCTAAGGAGACGCTTTTTAAGAATTTCATTTAATTAAGTACTCATATAGTATTTAGTAAGTTAACTCAACGTTTAGACGTTTATATGTTTAGTTAATGTCACGTTATTACTATCAAAACTATGTAAATTTAAACAACTAAAGGTCACACGAGACACCTGAGTAAATTTTTCTTTTAAGATTTTCATAAAAATTGTACACATATAGTTGGAAGTAACGTGGCATGACTCATCTATTTGGCTCACGCTGTGTTCACAGGAACAAAGTGGCGCAGTTTGGAAAACTAAATTTAAATGAATATAAAACAATTTCATGCTTGCATGCAATTTTAATGCAACTACATGTAACTGTGTAACAACGTAGTATTAAATACAGTGATTTTATTTTTATGTATTTTTTTCATACCCTACTAAATTTTTACAAATTGTTGTCCGAATTAATTTTTAAACACTTGAAGTATCTGAGAACCGTTTTCCATTTTATTAGACTTCGTACACGATTAATACTAAGTAATGTGACGTGAATTTAAAATAGTTATATTTATATCCCCATCATACAGGTTTAACGAAATAACTACATAATATTTATACACGTATTTCAAGCACTGGAGGACCCCAGTCAGCCAGTGTTATCTTTTATACATACAGATAAAGCCCAATACTTCAACAAAACTAATATTATAGACGTATTTAAGCCCACAACCGCCATAACGCGTAAACAATAAGTTACCGATCACATCAAGAATTTCGTAGCAGAATGTGAAATTGTGAGCTGTTGTAAGAAATATCTAGTCTTTCGCAATGAGAATCATGACGCATAGTTTACAACAGCGTACCGCGATGAGGCCTAAGTATCGATTATTTATGGTGATGAGAGTTGAATACTAGTTCTAATGACCTCTGTTTTATATTTTTTTAAATGTAATATTCAGATTTATCTACTTAAAACATACTCTCAATCGAATACACTTGAAAATAATGTATGTGGGTTTGCGTTATTTCTTATTAACATTACAACGTATGTGTTAAATTTAAGAGGAATGGTGAGGTAATAATTTTTATGAATTGCCATTATAAAGTCAATTTATTAAGTAGAAATAGGTACACATTTGTTACGTTTATTTTCATGGCTTTTATTTCACATCACATCTTTGACAGATGAATCGATCATAATATATTAAAACGGTATCTTAAGATGTTGGGCGTTTCTTAATGACTAATTAATGTGACTTAATTATTTAAATAAACTATTAGAACGTCCAGCAACACATAACGTTTCACCGTAAACTCACTCGACATGCAAGAATGTTATGATCATTCTTGACCATTGAAGCGATAATGTGTGTCATGGCAAGCCAAGGAAAGAAAATTGTGATGTGTATTATTTTGAAATAAAATAGTAACAAAGAACCACACAAGGATTTGCTAAGTTTTAAATGGACTACTTGAATGCAATTTAAAATTAATTAAAAATTAATCTACATGAAGTGCAAGGAAAAATATGAAAACAATAGAAGAGAGTTTTGTTTAACTGTATCACGCATATAATAGATATGAAAACAAGTATCGCCGTGGCGCTAAATGAAAACAGGTTCTACGTCATCAGTCTCTATCTCGTCTTAATACGCTGATGGTCATGTGATCACTGAAGCAAAGTAGCTTTCTTGTACTTGTATGTGTGATCACCAGGGAACACAAGCATTGCGTGTCATTGGTGTATACATAATGTTACTGAACAACATCGACAATCTCCTTCAGGTAATTCCTTATGAAAAAAAAAAAACGAGCAGAAATTATATTTGGAATTTTTCGCCTAAACTTAATATTAAGGGAGTAATGAGTCTTTGAATATAAAAATTTACAATCGTATTTCCCCAAAATATCGAAAACTAAATAACAAAAAAATCTATATTTTCAGCATTGCTTAATGCTGTTGGGACCTTGAAACTAACATCAAATACATCTTAGTACCTTCCACCATTATGAAAATAATAAGGGTGGCTACCTTCTGATTGCGTACAACTTCTTTACCGTCAGGATTTTCGAACATTTTTAAATGGTTTATTGAGAAATGAGACAAGTGTAACAAAATACGTCCTCTTGTTGCGACTGTCAAGGTCATACCGTTTATGCTTAAAAAAAAAAAACACTTGAAAAATTCGCGCAGACGTACCGAACCTAGAGCATAGGCAATCCTGCGAACATCTATGTGATGTGTGCAGCGTATTGACGACTGTGGACATTCACAGTAAACAAGTACAATACAGTTAAAGTCGCAGATCAGTTTGTTGCTAGTATTCTGGGTACGTATCGTTTTATCAATATCCGAAAAATGCAATATGTTTCTGGTTATAGTGCAAATGAAACATATGTTATTTTACCATTATGGTATAAAATACTTGTTTCCGTTTTCAAAGGTACTGTATTAAATAAATGCAATTAAAAGTGACATTACAAGTACCTAACTAAATTTTTGACATAAATTTCTAGTCACAATAAAAACAATTATAACCCACTATTCCACATTTATAGACCTCTTAAAACCTATTTTGTAACACTTCTATTCAGAATACGTTGTCAAGTGATTCATGTTTATTATATTCACACAACTATTTCGTAAACACAGCAAATTTTAATAGAGATTAAATAAATAACCAAATGTTATGAACGCAACACACTATATTAACCACAGCGTAAAGCGGACTTACATATTCAAGGAATACTATAATGTCTGAGAACAGCACAAATTTGCAAATGCTACTACGCAACGCCTGACATAATCGGCAGTTTATCGGTTTCATCTTGTTGATATTGTGAAGTTATGTGCTTATGTAAAATATTACTGTGTGTAAGTATTTAACTAAAACATCTTGTTTCACCTTACGGCTTTATAATACTAACACGTGACAAAATACTCATGTGACATAGATTCTCTTGTATCACTAAACTAAAAAATCTTAGTGTAAACAATGCCTAGTTTATAATGGTTTAATACAATTAATAACGTACGTTACATCAAATAATATTAACAGTTTTCAGTTAGTTATTTTGTTTCTTTACTTCAAATAAATCTTCTGTTAATAATTAGGTTTAGAAGAATACGGCTCTAATATCTTACTGTCAACTAAAGAGAATATATTTTTATTTTTAACCTAACAGTAGGAATAAACATGACTTTATAGTTTGGTTGTTTGATAATTAAGAATGATATGCATGGTAAGTGTTTTTTTTTCTTTTGATTCGTTTTCAATAGACTGCTTATGTTTAAAAAAATGTTATTTCATCAACTGTATTTGGACCTGCGCCTCAAGAATGGTACGAGTGTGTCGTAAATAAACACACAATGGTCATAAACTTATTTTTTATAAGTTACCACATATCTTAACATTTCATTTTTACCCTGCCGTATCAATGCTGGAATAATAGAACTTACGTTTATAATACGTTAAGTTTATATGAATGATCTTACCGTACAGTCTTTTAGAGCTGAAATATTTCTTGAACTACATTTCAACAAGTTCCACTTAATTTACTGGGAAGTGCCACATCCTATCACTATTATCTTTGAAAGAGTTCTGCAATGGGTGTGCATGGCTGACAGTGATTTTTTAATATAGGCTACTCCATTGCAATGCAGATGTCTGTCAAAGACATTTCTTTTACAGATATATGCATGGCATTGGAGTATGGCCAAAAACTATATCCAGCCATCCTACCACTATATTTAGTTACTGGTACACTAACAGCAATAATAATATTATGTAGTGAAACCTGTCAGCTGCAGGTCAGTGGAATGAAAATGATGGTCCACGTGGATGCAACGATTTGACTGAGTCATCTTTATTTGCATAACTGAGCTATTCAACTACTATTTCAAAGGGCCAGTGACTGTCATTTGTACAATAAATGACAGAGTTTAAACAGAGCTGTGGCATGGAGACAATATTCGATTGATTTCACTGAAATAGAAAAAAATGTAAATTTTTGATCAATACTTAAGCGTTTGTTGCAACTACATCTTGTGACATTGGAATAAATTGATGAAATCCCCGTGTTCAGGGATTGGTCTTGGCTTTCAGAAACAGCAAGTTTTCGTATGTTTGTTGACTGCAGCCATATTTGGCTTCTTGGATTTGTGTGTTTCGTTTTGTCCGTTGCTCATTTTCTCATGATTAGTATTTTTACGTAAAAAGTTGTACTTTTACAAAGAAAAATCACTGAAAACTCAGTTTCCAAAGAAATTCCTTGTTAAACTGGAAAGGTTGGCTTTGTTAAACAAAACACACACAAAGTATATGTTTGTCAAATTCTTGATACTTGATAGAAACTTATATATTAAATAAATAAATATTGTATGAACTTATATTGATAACAAATAAAAGTTTCGAACCATCATCTTTGCGCTTGGGTAGTAAGCTTCCACCGGTTCTAGCACAAGCACCCTTTTTGTGTGACAAAAATTGATTCAGTCCAACAACAGTACAAAGATTCTCTTAAAGATTTTCTGTCCAACATCAATAAAAAATATTATCTTCAAGATTTTCACAATTTTGAAATTATGTAGGAACAATATTAGAATATAAAAATATATTATAGAAAAACACTGTATTAATTACACTAATCGAGGGGGTCGTGAATCGCGACCGCCTTCACATATAGGGGTTAGTGATTCGTTCCCCTTACCAAGAAATTTAACAAATTTTTAAGGGGCGCCCTACAGACACCCTTAAAAGATAGTAAAAATGCTATATTTATTAAAAAATTATGATATATCATTAAGTTTGAAATAACTAATTCAGAAGGATTTTCTGTCCAGCAACAGTGTGAAAAGATTCAGTTCAAGATAGTGATTCCAAGGAAAAAAAAAATTAAAAATTATCCGAAGTTTATATATATTTCAACAGAATAAATTGGTTATATATTTAGATTACAACAGATTTCTTACCAAGAAAAATTATCACATTTTCTTACCAAGAAAATTTTTTCAAAAAATTTCTTACCTAAAATATTACCAAAAAAAAAAATTTTTTTTAAAAAACGAAAAAAATTAATATTATGAAAGTTCTGTTTTCCTTTAAATCTTTATGTAATTATGTTTCCAAATGTTTTTTCACAGCAGTTTTTGTAATAAACTTACCACATAAGTAGTATGATACTTTTCCTAGTATCTTAAAATTACCATTTTTACTACAGTGATAGCAAGTATAACTTACGACATATTTGATACTTTTATATTTTGAAAGTTCAGAGTGAGACTAAACAATTATACAGACAGAACAGTTTTTAGTAGTGATAGCATTTAATAACTCAACATCAGGAATATGTTTTATGTAGCTAGATGTTTTTTTCCATGTCTGCTATTGTAATTTGTTTTCCACATAAAGAACATGTTTTTTTTTTTTTTTTACCAATTTAGAATTCTGAACCTTTTTACAAGAAAAACACAAAAATTCAGATGGTGATTTAATAATCTTACAGATGCAACACATGATAGTAATATTTTATTCCCAGTCCATTTATAAAGAAATAACAACACTAGAAAAATTACTTTCCACCACGTCCAAAACTATTAAATCAATAAAAATTAATTCTAAAACATGTAATTAATTATTATTTTAAAAAATTTTGTTTCGTTTTTTTTAAATATAGCACAAGAAGTGTTAATTTTAGTTTTTTGCAAATATCTCGAAAACTATGCATCCTACGACAAAATCCTTGTCAAAATTGCCTCTTTTTAAAGCCCTATACATTTACAACACTTTTTTACATGTTGATATATCAAAATCTGTTAAATAAACATTTTTAATTTTTTTTTTTCGAAAGGCACAACATCCAGTTAGCTGATAAAAATGGCACAACAAATGCTAATTTTAATTTTATTGCAAATATCTCTAAAACTATGCATCCTACGACAAAAAATTTTTGACAAAATTGCACCTTGTTAAATAAAATACATATTTGCAATACTTTTTAATGAGTTGGAATATCTAAATCTATTGTATACACATTTTTAACAATTTTCTCAAAAAGGCAAAACTTTGAAAAAATTTATCACTTTGTGTCACTTTGCTTTTTCTCCATTTAGTTAGCTAATAAAACAGCACAAAAAGTGTTTATTTTAGTTTTCTGCAAATATCTCGAAAACTATGCAACCAACGACATAACTCTTGAAAAAATTGCCCTATTTTAAATATCTTATATGTATGCAATACTTTTTTACATGTTGGAATAAAAAAAACCTGTTATATGAACATTTTTAACCACTTTTCAAAAGGCATAACTTTGAGAAAATGTGTCACTTTGATATTTCTCCATCCAGTTAGCATATAAAATAGCACAGCAAATGTTAATTTTAGTTGTGTTGTAAATATCTCGAAAACTACGCATCCTACGACAAAATCTTTGACAAAATTGCCCCTTTTGAAATAACCTATGTATTTACAATACTTTTTATATGTTGAAATATCAAAATATGTTATAGACATGAATTAAACCAATTTTTTAAAAGGCATAGCGTTGAAAAATATGTCACTTTGTTTTTCTCCATACTGTTAGCTGATAAAAATAGCACAACAAATTTAAATTTTAGTTTCTTGCAAATATCTCGTAAACTATGCATCATACGAAAATATCCTTGACATATTGCTCCTTTTTAAACAACCCATATATTAGCAATACTATTATACACGTTGATATATCCAAATCTGTTATGTACACATTTTTATCAAATTTATCAAAAGGCATTACTTTAAAAAAAGTGTCACTTTGCTTTTTCTCCATCCAGTTAGCTGCTAAAAATAGCACAAGAAGTATTAATTTCAGTTTTTTGAAAATATTTCGAAAACTATGTATCCTACAACAAAATCGTTGACAGAATTGCAACTTTTATACAACCAATATATTTGCAATACTTTTTTCATGTTGGAATGTCAAATTATGTTATGTACAATTTTTAACGACCATTTAAAAAGGCATAACTTTGAAAAAAAGTGTCACTTTGCTTTCTCTCCATACAGATAGCTGATAAAAATGGCACAACAAATGTTAATTTTAGTTTTTTGCAATTATCTCGAAAACTATGCATCCTTTGACAAAATCATTGATAAAATTCCTCTTTTCAAAAACATCTATATTTGCAAAACTATTTTACATGTTTGAAAATCAAAATCTGTTATTTACACATTTTAACAACTTTTTCAAAAGGCATAACAATGTAAAAAAAGGTCACTTTGCTTTTTGTACATTCTGTTAGCTGATAAAAATAGCACAAGAAGTGTTATTTTTATTTGTTTTAAATATATTTCGAAAACTATGTATCCTACGACAAAATCCTTGAGAATATTGCCCCGTTTAAAACAACCTAGGCTATATATTTGCGATACTTTTTTACATGTAGGAATGTCAAAATCTGTTATGTACATATTTTAAACAAATTTTTCAAAAGGCATAAATTTGGAAAAAAAAAAGTGTCATTTTGCTTTTTCTCCATTCAATTAGCTCATAAAAATAGCACAACAAATGTTAATTTTAGTTTTTTTGCAAATATCTCGAAAATTATACATTGTACGACAAAATCTTTGAAGTAATTGCCCCTTTTTAAACACCCTATATATTTGCATTACCTTTTTACATGTTGTAATGACAAAATCTGATATTGTACACATTTTCATCAACTTTTTTCAAAAGGCATAACTTTGATAAAATGTGTCACTTTGCTATTTCTCCTACCATTAAGCTGATTAAAATAGCACAAGAAATGTTAATATTAGTTTTTTTTTTTTTTTTGCGAATATCTCGAAAGCTTTGCATCCTACGACAGAATCATTGCCAAAATTGTCACTTTTTAAATAACCTATATATTTGCAATACTTATTTACATGTTGGAATGTCAAAATCTGTTATGTACACATTTTTAGCAACAATTTCAAAATGTATAACTTTGAAAAAAAAAGTGTCGCTTTGCTTCTTCTCCATCCAGTTAGCTGATAAAAATAGCACAAGCAATGTTCATTTTAGTTTTTTGCAAATAATTCGAAAGCTATGCATCCTACGACAAATTCCCTGAAAAAATTACCCCATTTTAAAATAACTCACATATTTGCAATACTTTTTTACATGTTGGAATATCAAAATCTGTTATATACACAATTTTAACAATATTTTCAAAAAGCATAATTTAAAAAAAGGGGTCAGTTTTCTTTTTCTCCATTCAATTAGTTGACAAAAATAGCACAAGCAGTATTAATTTTAGTTTTTTTTTTCAGTTATCTCGAAAACTGTGCAACTTCCAACAAAATGTTTGACAAAATTGTCACTTTTTAGAAACTTCTATATTTTCAATACTATTTTACATGTTTGAATATCAAAATTTGTTATATACACATTTTTTTAACAACTTTTTCAAACGGCAAAACTTTGAAAAAAGTGTCACTTTGCTTATTCTCAATACAGTTCGCTGATAAAAATAGCACAACAAATGTTATTTTTAAATTTTGCAATAATTTTGATAACTGTGCAATGTACGAATATATCCTTAACAAAATTGCCCCATTTTAAATAACATATACATATTTGCAATACTTTTTTACATTTTGGAATGTCAAAAACTATTATGTATACATTTTTAACAATTTTTTTTTAAAAAGGCAAAACTTTGAAAAATATTGTCACTTTGATTTTTCTCAATTCAGTTAGCTGATAAAAATAGCATAGCAAAAGATAATTTTAATTTTTCGCAAAAATATCTGGAAAACTAGCATCCTACAACTTAATCTTTGACAAAATTGCAGGTTTAAAATAACTTACATATTTGCAATTCTTTTTTACATGTTGGAATATCAAAATTTGTTAAATACACATATTTAACAAGTTTTACCAAAGGCAAAACATTGAAAAAAAGGGTCACTTTCCTTTTTCTCCATCCAGTTAGCTAAAAAAAAGCACAACAAATGTTAATTTTAGTATTTTGTAAATATCTCAAAAACTATGCATCCTACGACCAAATTCTTGACAAAATTGACCCTTTCAAAAACCCACGTATTTGCAATACTTTTTTCATGTTTAAATACCAAAAACTGTTATATACGCATTAATTAACAACTATTTCAGAAAGCACTATGTTGAAAAAATTGTCACTACGCTTTTTCTCCATCCAGTTTGATGTTAATTATTGTACAAGAAATGATAATGTTAGTTTTTTTTTTAAATATCTCAAAAACTATGTATCCTACGACAAAATTCTTGACAAAATTGCCCCTTTTTAAACAACCTATATATTTGCATTATTTTTTTACATGTTGGAATACCAAAAACCGTTATACACACATTTTTAACAACTTTTTCAGTAAGCATAACTTTGAAAAAGTGTCACTATGCTTTTTCTCCATCCAGTTAGATGTTAATTATTTCACAAGAAGTGGTAATTTTAGTTTTTTTTACGAATTTCTTGAAAACTATGCATCCTATGACAAAATCCTTGAAAAAATTGCCCCTTTTTAAAAACCTAGATATTTGCAATCCTTTTTTACATGTTGGAATACCAAAAACCGTTTGAAACGCATTTTTAACAACTTAATCAGAAAGCATAAATTTGAAAAAATTGTCACTATTCTTGTTCTCCATCCAGTTGGATGTTAATTATTTCACAAGAAATAGTAATTTTAGTTTTTTGCAAAAATCTCGAAAACAATGCATCCTACGACGAAATTCTTGACAAAATTGACGGCGACAGCTGACCACACACACTGTCTGTCGCCGCTACTAGAGTTCTCCCTTCCACACACGCTGCACTCGCAACAACTTCCTGCCACAACTCAACTACATCCAGCTGCATTTAAGAAAACTACTAATTGTAACATATTACACATACGAGTTTAACATATACACTAATAAATATGTCTTCGCCTCAAGACATTTGTCTTAGTGGGTTTACTTTTGAAACAAAATTTTCCCAATTTATTACGAAGAAATAAAATACGGGGAACGACCCCAACGGGAAAACGAATCTGAAGAAGGATATTTAACTCTCAAAATATTATTTGGTTTACGGTATAATTTAAATCGATACATATATGATACAGTTTACACTTAATAGTGTAATTTTAATACATACATATATAGGATATATTTAAAGTTTGTAGTTTATGAAAATTTTAAACATAAATTTTTTTTCGTTGGGTCGTTGATCGTTGAACGATAATATTGGAGCAGCGGCAGCTGAAGCAACCTTCAGGCTGCACCCGTTCTTTAGACTGCATCAATTGTTAGATAATTTTTCATAAACTATTTTAAAAAAATTTCCCGTTCTTTGCTAATAAATTATAATCTATGGTATCTTCAGGTTATATTAACATTTAAAAATTGTAATTATCACATAATTCAGTCAATGTAACCCACTGACTAAAATTAAAATTCATTATTTTTTAAAATTTGTTGAAAGTCGGGTTTGACAAGTTTTTTCACTTTTTCCTTTAAATTATTTTTTCCATATTTTCTTCACTACCTAAATCAAGCATTTCATTTAACATTCATTATTGTTGAAACTAAACCAGATTCTATTTTTTAATTAATTCTTGAATTAAACATTTGACGAATTATTTTTTGTAATATTTTATCAGATTTGTGTCTATCTTCAATATTTTAATTTTTGTTACCACCTTCATAGTAAAATAATGCTGCTTCATCAACTTTATTAACTGGAACTTTGCCTTTTTCAAAATGTAATAATAAATAATACCGGTGCGGTATAATAGTGTCCAGGTTAATTTTATTGAAAAGGTAATTTATTTATCCAATTAATTATATCACCTCCCATTTTATTGTTGTTAGAAAAATATTTTTGTCTCAATTTTAGAATAAACATTTAAAGTGGTAAAATTTTTTAGAATAAATAAATTTTAAAATTGCGAGACGTTTTAACTAATTTTCTACTTTTTCTCCATCTGTGTTTTTTGCAGATTTTATTGTTATAGGTCAACCATTATTTGAATAAACAACTTGTTTTATCTGGGATATTGTTTTTCCTTTTTAATATGATTTGGCACGGTCTGAATTGATTGAACCACCTGTTAAATTTCTGGCTTCAGCTGCCAATATATTTACAACTGTAATTGGTTTTCCTTCTTTATATTGTTTTCTAAAATACAATTTTGTCAACTCTTTAAGCAACTAATTGGTCATTTGCTATTTTTATTATGAACAGCTTTAGCTATAATTGCTGCTGCCGAAGCTGCCTCAAGTAATGGAATAATCGGTATAAATCCAAATTTTTTAGAATTTTTTTTAAATTCTTTATTTCCTCAATTTAATAATTGCTTAGGTTTTTATCTACAGCCTTTTGAACGTTAATTTCTTTAAAAACATTGGGCATTAAGCAATTTATCCAGTTTCGTTATCATTTTCTATTTGCTTTTAGTTAAATATAAATTACTCATAATGAAACTACTTTCCAATATAGATATAGAAAAATTAATTAGATATCATAAAATTGATTTTTATTTTGCTGGCATTAGTTGTAAAGATATTAAAAATTTTAAATAAAAATGCAATAATTTTGGAATAATTAATTTAGAAAATGAAAATATGGAAATGGAACACATTGGGCTATTTACATCAAATAGTGATCAACTGTTTATTTATTATTTTGATACATTTGGTGTAAAAAATTATAATATGTAATTATGTAATTTTAAAAACATCAAAATTGTAATTGATTTTGTGGATATTGGTGTATTAGAGAAATATTAGGAATTATTAATTATAACCAATGTATTTAAATAATTTCAATACTTAAATAAAAAAATAATTCCAATAAAAATTATAGTATAAAAGTTTATTATATTTTATATTTAATAAATAAAAAAGTAAGAAATACAATTGTTGATTATATTAACCGAAAAAAAAATCAAATATATTGGAACGATGGAGAAATATATGAATACATAGAACTTTCGGAAGATTTGATTGAAGAGTTTCAAGAAAAAGTTCACTGGGGAGGTATTTACGAACATAAAAAATGATCTGAAAGTTTTATTGATAAATTTTAAGATTAAGTTTATTGGGATGATATTTCGGAACATAAAATATTATCAGAAAGCTTTATTGATAAATTTCAAAATATAGTGGATTGGGGAGATATTTCAAAATATCAAATATTATCAGAAAGCTTTATTAATAAATTACAAAATAAAATTAATTGGAAAATAGTTCTAAATATAAAAAATTAAGCAAATTTTTTTGAGAAATTTCAAATTAGAATTTGTGAGGCTTATTCTGTCTCACTAGTACTAATGCTGTAAAATACTGTTATATTTTGCTTCAGACACATGTTTCAATCAATTAAGTTTTGATTTTCTGAAATGATAACCGTTTACTTACAGGTAAATTTTATAATGTCTTTGGAAAACCTCTTAATATTTTTAAGTAATTTAAAATTATTGTAAATAGCAGGAACTTTACATATTTTCAAGGAATTCTCATGTCCATTATTCAACTTGGAAGACAACCGTAGATGATATACACATCACTACACGATTTGGTATAAACTTACAAATTTATTGTTATCTGCTATGTATAAGAAAGTAGTGTGAGTTGAAATAACAGCAAGACAATTGACAGCTTCGTTCGAAAAAAAAAAAAAAAGATTAAGTTTTCTAAAAACCGTTTCTTTTCCTTTATCTCAAGAACTGAAATGGAAACCGTTTATCGAGCTTCGAGACTCTTCACAACTCTATCCATCAACTTGAGGCGTCTATTGAACTGAACTGCATTCTTGAACCGAGCTGTTGTATGCCCTACTGACATTCTACTGCTCCAAACTGTGTCAGAGAAGATTCGTTTTTTAGAAACGCTTTGCTATAGAATGAGTAGGCCTAACTTAAAATACTTGACAATTGTTTTTGCTATATATTAATTTATTTGTTCACTCAATAATTTTGCTGTTCATTGTAATTTGTTTTTTTTTTCTGATGTTAAATAATTAAGTCAAACACAAGTAGTGTGAATGAACTAATGACTGTTAAAACATGCTTAGCAACTATATTCGTAATTAAATTCAATCATAGTTATTTGCATGAAAAAATTAATTTTCTTCATGCAGAATACACCATAGCAATAATCACATCTATCACGCAATCCAATTCTTGAAGTTATACCTACAAAATGCCCACTTCTTATGCTCTACCCTGAGAAAATTTTTCAGTGATTTAATGAAATCTTGTTTGCATATTTCAGAATTTAGTGTCCAACGCCATTAAACGTATTGTTGTTTGCAGTGGTATTTATGACACAACAAACTTCTATAAGATTTGTCTGTTAAATCTTATAACTTTATTTGATAAATATTTTTGTGCATAGAAATTTATTAAAATAATTTAGGATAAACTTCCAGGGAAGAATATTTTTAACAGTTTTTTCTTTGTGATGTTTGGTAAGAAAATTTTTGCGAAATTTTCTCATTAAGAAATCTGTTAAAATCTAAAAATATGACCATAATTTTTTTCTGGTTAAATATAGGCTACATAAACATCGCATACTTATTTTTAAACATTTTTATTGTTCTTGAAATGAATATCTCGATCTGAATATTTTTACTGTTGCTGGACAGAAAATCGGTCTGAATTAGTTATTTCAAACAAAATGATATATAGGACCCGGTAGTTTTAGCGAAAAGATTATTGCAGCACTTTGTTTCAGTGCCTTACGTGCGCACCTGCATCTCTACTATGTGGTCAGTGATTGGATGCCGTAACACCCAGCGTGGGGATGTTAAACCCGCAAATCACAGACGTGATGTGTGGCAGTTATCCGTGTACTGATTGGTACAGTAAAATGAATAATAACTCTGCACAAAAACACTCTGTTAATACCCATGAAGTTCAGCTGCAGGTGTGCTCATAATACATTGAAACAAAGTGGGGTAAAAATATTTTCGCAAAAACTACCGGGTCCTAATGATATATATAGCACTAAAATTCTTAATAAACATAGTATTTCTCATTATCTTATAAGGTGTCTGTAGGATGCCCCTTAAATTGTTTAATGATGGGAACGAATCACTAACCCCTATATTTGAAGGTGGTCGCAATTCGCGACCCCCTCGATTTGCATAACTAATACAATGTTTTTCTCTAATATATTTTTATATTCTAATATTTCTGCTACATAATTTCAAACTGGAGTTGCTGGACAGAAAATCTTGAAGGGAATATTTTTACTGTTGTTGAAGTGAATAAAATTATTGTAAATCTTTTTACTGTCTAGGGACTGAATAAATCTTTTACTGTTGTTGTAATGAATACATTTTCTTTTACACAAGTGGAATGCTTGCACTAGAACCGGTGAAAGACTACTACAATAATGGTACTACATTTTCCTAGACCACCTTAACTTTGGAGCATTTAATTTCAGTTTATTGGTAAATATTCAATGTAAAGTAAGTTCAGTGGTAATCCTATTATTTTATTTTAAAGCATGCTTTCATTATGAAAATTCCCTATATTCCAGGAAAATGCTCTACAAAATATGTAGTTTTGTATAACTATGAAATTTCCGCGAAACTGTGATTTTGAGAGGTTACGTAATTTTTTACAGAGAAAATCCTTGTAACTTTTTAAACAAATCGTTTTACAAGGGACAGTTTTGTACATTTGCGAAATTATGTGAACTGCATTGAAATGCCTTGCCATTTTAAAAAAAATAAAATTCTGGGCAGGAACTATCGGCATAAGTACAAGGAATTCATTTGTAGTATTACAAACTTTACCTTTGTAGCTTTACAAACAAATGATTTTACAAAGAAAATCTTTGTACATTTTTACAATTTTTTTTAGAGAGTATTGATATTCTGCTATTCGACAGCTTTAGTTATAAATGGCGATTTTCAACATAACTATTCAGTCTGGCGTAAGTATAACGTAATTGTAAATAGTGCCACTAATGCCGTCACATGGAGACTTCTCATGGTTGGTAGCGATGACGTGTCCAAGATGCTTCTATGGAGAAATATTTGGTACGACAGAGTTAATTTATAAAATTTTTGCAGTTTTTTGTATTGGTCATCACAGACATCACTGAAGTAACACACCTTTTGTACAAATGGAACATTTTTACAAACTAACTTGATATTTTTTTAGTGTTGTTGTACACCGAAATATCACATCCCATCTTCCAGGTCATATAATGTCAAGAACAGGTTACAAAAGGTCAAATCGCTTGAGCCAGGCAAGTTAACATTAATAACTGCATGGTGTATAGTTAGAAGTACGTCAATTTCGAGGATTCATCTGACAGCAGTCTAGACTTGTCAGTCCTATACACTCACTTGCTACAATCGATTATCTATTGGCTTATAACCGTACAAGCAGGTAGCAAGCATGGCACTTCGCATTATTTCCTTATTTACTACTGGCTTGCAGTAGTCAAATTCGTTTTGTAGCAACCGCCAGCAAGTCACAAACATGACAATGAAGTATATAATGGCGTTCAACCTGACCTGGAATGTATCTGCGAAATTTACGTACCTCTATGTATAGTACGAGCACCTCATGACCAGTGATAGTCTTGTGCCTCATACTGGATAACAGAGCTACATTCTCACTCAAATCTACAACTGCTGCGTCAAATTTGTAATTGGTACAGTGGGGCAGCTTGGGTGACGACTCGACTTACACTGGCCGGAATAAAAGTGTCCTTCGGCTAGCTGCTTTCTGACAGGTCAGCTAACTGACTCGAACATGAAGTTCTGAACTATCGTGAGGTTGGGTAGTTCAAAGTGGTGATCTGACCTATCTCTAAATCTCACGGCAACTGGTTATGGCAGTTGTTGATGGATGGAAATGAAATAAAATTGTTATTTTTACCATTGCGTTATTTAACCATAGTTCGGTGTTGTCATGTACGATGAAAGTTTACAGCAAACTATTCGTAGATTGATTGAGACTCGAGTCGCAATACAGCCAAGTTACACATCACCTGACTTTGGAAATTTAAGACAAAAATTATTTACTCAATTGCCATGTTCGCGCAAGAAACTTTTCAGTCCTCCTTCCTCTAGTTATCAACAAACACTGGAACGGTAATTCCTTTTTCATATTAAATATTTTAAAGTTCAAAAATGCAATATCAAACTAGGCAGATTATGGTAGGCACACGCATCACGACGTTTACGTTGCCTCAGTTTTCAATATGTATTATGGACATTACAATATGTATTATGAACATTAAATCCTGTCTGGGCCTAATTAACACTGCTAGCGACGCCACAGTTTCAGAGGCCTGACTGCGCACTTTGTCACAGTATCCTTCCTGCATACGCACAACTCCACCATCTCAGCAACGTTAGTAATACTTAGCAACGAACATGATAGCTAGCAGCATGCTCAGGCGGAGTGATACTACGACCATCAACAATCACACAAATTCACAATTACACTATAACCCATTACATTTTACATCCCAAAGTCACGGATAAATGTAAATATCAGTTTACAACTGAAAGAACAGACGAAGCACATTCCTATAAACTGGGGACACAGATGGACGAACAGGTCCACGGCGCAATGCCGAGGTGAACTAGTAAAGAAAGAGGCCAGCTGCACACGGCCAGACTACCCACGACGAGGCCGCTGACCAAGCTGAATGCCTGCGCACACAAATAAGTATCGTATGAGGAAGATAACAGAGGACCATGGTATCATACCCCGGGACTACCGAATGCTCCTAGACTTCTGCTTACTTGTAGTTTGACAGAAATGTGAGGTCCTACATTGGGGAGGCGTCGGAGAGATGGGGTCTGCGGGAGCAGGAGGTCCACATGAGGACCAGTCGACCAGTCGCGTCGTCCATCGTGGCTTCTTCATGTGAAAATCCGGGGTTGGACCTCGTCGGAGGCGAGGCCATTGTACCAACCGCGGCACCGCAGACGACAGAAATAGACCAGTAAGTTAAATAAAATATATTTGTTTGCAGCGTAGTACGGCGTGAGTGCTGCAACCACACATTAGCCTGCTGTAAAATTCATGGAATGTTGTTTACCACTATGTTTTCAGGGAGGGGGGGGGGGGGTTCGGTGAAGTTTTTTTGGAAACGTTATGTGGTATGTTCTGCTGTTGGTCTTGTCACTGGTTTTGAAGATCCCTTCTTCGCGCATTTGTTAGTCTTCCTATTCCTCTATATACCTGAACTGTTGATAACGTATTCAACGACCTCCTTCTGTAACTTTGAGATGAGTTGTGAAATGTGCAGCTTAGTGACACCCGTAAATTGTTCCAATAAATTAACAGAGTTGCTGAACTGATTTCAGTCTACTTCTCTCATACGTCGTTGTCAAAGGTTCTGTTTAGCATATAATGAGCCTTTTTTTTAGCACTTGGTTTTTTCTCCTTTCAATAAATGTAATAGTTCCCGGCCATTTTTAACATAAACAAATACCTCTAAGTATGGCTCAAAATATATAGAATGCACAGAAGTAAAACGTTAACGACCCAGGTCACAAAGAATAGTATATTGTAATCATTATTCTAAGCAATGTGGTCGTCAAAAGTGCTGACATTATCGTGAACCAACTGTACATTATTCCCTGTGTGTATAAGTAACCAGCAAAGTTAGGAAACAGAGCTGTACCTTGTTAGTAGGAATGATCAAGACTCTGGCTGGGATTTTGGTTCATGTGTCGAGTAAAACAGATCTTGGGGGGGGGGGGAGGTTAGGATACTACACTGCCATAAATCAGTGCCTCCAAGGGTCTTCCTCCGGAAGTTATGTTGAAAATGGGGCGATATGAAAAAATGTTCGTGTTTAAGAATAGAATATATTTCTTACAGAAATTTTAATATTTCTTAAGATAATGATAGAAGTAGAGGATATATGTATGTCCGAACATAATTATCCTTTCTAATGTTCAAAATTGCACAAAAAAACTATTCCCAAAAATTATCGAAATATTAAGACAATTTGTTCATAGTTTTCTTATCAAGACATTTTTACAAAAGCACCGTAAAAAAAAGGAGATAAACATGTAGTTATAATTTAAGGAGTGCAAATAACCTAAAATAAAGTAAAAAAATTAAAAACTAGAAAAAAATAGTAAGAATATAAACGCTTATGATAGATAATTTATGTATGCCTCAGGATGGTTGAATGTTTTTACTCTATAGATATGTTCAAGAAATTTAAATCAACCAAAGTATATTGCTTCAAGAGAAGACACTGATGCTGCAATCAAATTTATTAATGAACCAGTAGCATAATTTTTCTCTTCAAACGAAGAAATGATTGATGTTGATCATTTTTGTAACGACTCTGATGTTTTTCATAATATTGTAGTAGATAAACAAGATATGGTAAGAAACAATTTTACTCATGGCGGATGTAAAAATATGGATTGTTTTTATTTAGCTCAAAACTCAAAAGTTCCGAAAGAATTAATAAGAGATAGGGCTCATTTTCTTTGTAGATTTCGACAGGATGACGCAAATCTTAAACATATTCATAGCGATTTTGTTGGTGGTGAACTGTCATTTGAAACATTTAGAGAAGTTTATTCAAAATTTTGGGGTAAAGACAATGGTTTTATTACTATAGATATGACATGTAAGTTAAACAATGGCAAATATCGTAATAACATTAAAGAATAATAAAATAATTTCTAAACTAAAATTTGCTGTTGGAGATAAAGTTCGAATAAGTAAAGCTAAATAATTGTTTTAGAAACGATAAACACCAAATTGGTCAACTGAAATATTTGAAATATCTTAATTACTGTACACAAATCCAATAACATTCAGAATTAAAGATATTAAAAATGAACCAATTAAAGTTATTTTTTATGAATATGAGCTTCTTAAAACTAAATATGATACAGACTAATTTGTGGAAAAAGTTTCGCGAAAGAAAAGAGATAAAGTTATAGTTAAGTGGTTAGGTTTTGACAGCTAAGTACCATTATCGACAAAAATGAGTTAAGTGCATAGAAAGGTGCCAAAACAATTTTGTCGAAGACATACCTAAAGTTCTATCTCCTAGTGATATTCATAAATCCTGAATTATAATTCATAGATAAATAAATCAATACTGTTGTGTATTTTTTTTTTAATTTTTAATATATTTGTTATATTAATGAGTGAAAAATAGTTGAAAGGTATGAGCGTCAAACATTTCCACCAACTGATCAAAATAAAAATATTTTAAATAAATACAATAAGAGAACAGAATTTGACACATCAATTGGTGATTCATTTACACATACTAACGAAGTTTATGTATGTGAATAATTTAGTTTGCAAGAAAGGGATAGTAATGCAAATAATCCTAAAGATTCTACTATTTGTTTGTGTGAGAATATCTTTCCCTTCTAATTTTCAAATATAGAAATTTCTAAGCATGGAAATACTATTGAAACTCTTGATAACTCTGGACTGACCTCAAATATGAAGCATGCATTATTAGCATAGGTATCAGAATTAGCAGATATAAAATTTTCTAATGTAGTAAAAGGTCGTGGTGTGGATATTATTTTCTTTATAGCTTATAAACATAATGAAATTATGTATCGGCTGAAATATTTATTTGGATTTATCAGAGATTGTAAAGATATTTATTGGAAAGGTGGTTAAAAAAAATTATATTCATTCGAGAATCTAAATATAATAATCGTGTTTACAGGCAACCTAAATACAAAGAGGGCGGTACATTAGATAGTACGCCCTACGCAGGCAAAATTGTCATTGAAAAAATTTAAATAATGTGGCCAATCGTTGCATATGAAGGCAATTATGGAGCTGGAATTAAAGCTAAACTATACAAAAATCAGAAAATTCCAGTTAGGTTTAATTATTGTCAACGTATTGAGAAAGTTGTACAAACTGGAGCAAATTCGTTTCAGTTTGCTATAAAAGATCAGTTTAATTCAATTCAGTAAGATATGCCAGATTACGTACTTGTTGGATTTCAAGAAAACAAAACAAAATTAAGACCAAAATAGACATGCTTCGATGTTTGAGCATTCTTATATTAGAAATATTTCGATGGCAGAGATGAAAATTTCCGAAAAGAGAATTGTAATTTAGACATAGATGACAATATGTCTGACGAAATGTATATTGCTTATAAGGATTTTAGAAACTCAAAAACTAAACTGGATACTCCTTATCGCAATAATGAAAAGTAGGCCTACTACGTTCCAGATAAATTTATTTCTGATAGACCATTATATGTTATTGATTGTTCATATACAAAAACTTCTATTATAAAAGACAGAACTAATCTAAAATTAACAGTAGATTTTGATACGCCAATCGAAGTTACAGTTTGTAATGTGGTGTTAATTTGTGAACATCTTGTTTATGATATTTAAAATGAGAGAATAACTGAAGAAATTTTGTAAATAATTATGAATTTTTTATATTTTTATATTTGTTAATAAACTATATGTATAAATTTTATTAATTTTCCTATTATGGATTTATTCCTTTATATTCTGCTGAAAAATTTAAATTGATATTTAAATTATTTTTTTCAAGTTGTTCTTTTAATTTATTTATTACAAATTTTTTATATTATTAAGACATTCGCTGGGGTATGTTTCATCATTTATTGGGTTAATACCGTGAGCTATCAATCTATTTTCGAATGCTTCTGTTGTTTCGCATATTTCATAATCATTATTAATTGTATCAAAATGTTTTATTTTATTTGAGGTTTCTAAATTTTTTTACTCCGTTCGTGATTTTTCTTATAACAATGATCATACTCTTTTCCACAAATTTCACAATTTTTCATAACCGTTTCACGTTTAGTTTTGGTATATTTCTTTCATTAATTTTTTGTTTATTTTTTTAATGAAGAAAGATGTTTAAGAATTCTAAGATTTTCATGACTTTTTATATATTTTTTGTTTATAAGACTCTTCACATATTTCACAATTAACTATTATAGTATTATATTTTTAAGTTCTAAAATGTTTTTCTTCACGAGAAGGTTTATAATAATGATTACAAACATTGCATTTAATTTGTGTTTCTCGAGGTTTTTTATTTCCCCTTTTAAAAAGATCATTTTCAAATTAAATTCATCCCAAGTATTTCGAGAAGAAATATTTCTAGTCTTCGCCTTGATTAAGTTGTGTGTTAACCATTCATTTCAATGTTAATTTACAAGCAAAACAATTTATTCATTTTTATTTTTTTTTATTTACATTTTTTTTGCATTTTCAACATATTTATAAAAAATATAAATTTATTCAATTTTTATGAAATTTTTTTCTTTATACATAGAAGCAAAAAACAGTGATAAAATTGAAGCCACACTGAATAAATTAAATAAAAAAAAAAGAAAAGAATTTACAAACATTTCAGAACCCACAATAGGCAAACCATATTTAATAAATAAAGCTAAAAAAAGACAAAATTTGTCGTTGACTTGCATTACAAATAGCAGATATGCAAATATTTTTACTAGACAGATATGTTAAAAAATTTAATAACAAATTTTTAGACGATGTTAATAGCGAGTCTATAAATGTTATGCATGAAGGAGAGAAAAAAAAATGTGGTCCTGGAAAGAAATTCCATTCAATTAGACTTGAAGAAAATATGCTTTATTAAATTTATATTTCATTACTTTTATTATTTTTATAGTTTTGACTTTTTTTATATTATTTACACTAATTTACACTCCTTAAATTTTAACAATGCGTTCATCTCCTTTTTGTACAGTAATTTTGTAAAATTGTCTTAATAAAAAAACTGTGAACAAATTTCCTTAATATTTCGATAATTCTTGTGAATTAGTTTTTTTGTGCAATTGTGAACCTAAAGAGGGTCATTGCATTCGAACATACATATATCCTGTACTGATAGATCTTTGATTTTCGAGGAGGGTAGAGAGAGTGGCCCAGTTTACACCACAATTACATTTCTGCATTTTATGGTATAACAGTTTATAATTGTCGGCCAGATGCTGCTTAAGTACGCCACCTGCCGTGTATGTGCGGTGAATTACTATTTTTCATACAACACTATTCCACATGTACTCATTGCGCCAATGTAAGAATAGGTATCACACTTAGTACTAGGACGGAATATCTTTGTTAAGATGCCACGCCACTTAAATCCACTGTTTCTAAGTCCTCTAACGTAGCTAAAATTGCCTTTTTCAGGCGGACATATTTCAACATGTACGCGACCCTCAAACGTGCACCGAACTTTGCTACAAACTTTGTAATTAAATTAAATTGTCGCCGCTTACAGACCCGTGAAACGAGCTCCCAGCTCAAATAAAAGCCGTAACGTCTACAATGGGCTTCGAAAACCGTTAAAAGATAACGTATTTTTTACAATAATCGTTTGTAACTTGAAAACTCTTGTTTCTTAAGGACGTTGGACCCGTAAAAATTCAAAATTTTATATTTGTTCCAAACACTGTTCAACTTTTACTCATAAGATTACCTGTCATTTCTCCAAATAAAAAAAAATTAGGTCCCATAGTTTTAGAATAATCACCTATCAAAGTCGCAAAATGGCAGTAGCGGTGTAGCCAAAATGATAAAAAATAATTAACTTGCTGAAACAAGATAATTCATATTAATTCTTAATGATGTCAGCTACTTAAAGACACTTTTGTGAACACAAAGCGATACATTTTTGTATTTTTAAAAAATTGACGAAAATGAGTAAATTTTTTGCATAACTTTGAATTTTGGCTACTACTGAAATTTTCAAAACTAACTTTTGTCAACCATGTCATAAAATGCATTGACACACTGTCATAGTGTAATTTTGAATTAATTAGTTAATTACTTTTATTGATTTTGGCTACATCGCAATGGCCATTTTGCGACTTTGATGAGTGATTATGCAAAAACTATGGGGCCTATTTTTTTTTATTTGAGGAAATGACGTGTTATTTAATGTGTAAAAGTTGAACAGTGTTAGCACAAATATCAAATAATGAAATTTTACGGGTACAACGCCCTTAAATTACTTTTTCTCTCATTTTTTAAATAATAGTTACGGTTTTGCATTAAACGTGTTACGTTTATTTTAAAATAAAAGTTGTCACTTAAACATTTTCGTAATAAACCAAAATTTATATTAAAATATAAGTGATTTATTTTTATTTTATACGATTCCAATTTTTGTTAACGTATTTTTTTACTAATAGTTGCATTTGAAAAAGCAAGTTTCAAACATTTGTCATTTTTTTGTGTTTCTTAATTTGTTAAAATAACTTCAAAATGCATGATAACCTGGTTAAATGTAAGAAAAAGCATACGCCTTAATTTCGCCATATAAAAACTAAGATGCAAATAAAATTAAATAATATAAACGGATCGGGAAGTACCTTGCACGCTAGCTCAGCTCTTGTCTTGTTGCGGCGATGATACGCGCTTCATGGTCGCCCTTATAGCTCCGTCACCTCTGAACCTAAAAAAAAAAAGCAGGTATGCTGCGCTAAACCTCTGATCTGTCCATTTGTTTGAGGCTGCAGCATCTTGTAATATTTTTAGGTCCCTGTTGATTACACATTTTTCTCAGCATCAACTCGTTCATGGAATGCTCAGTCAAATATCGAAGGAATTTCAGTGAAAATACTTCGCGACACACTGTGGAATGCTGAACATGAAGCTGTGAAATTCATGATGCCTAAATCATGGGCCTCTCTGGCGGGGGGATGGGGGGACATGTCCCCTCCAAACATTCCTTGTGGAGGGGACCCGGGGCATATTGAGATTTTGAGTTATACAATCTTATAATATCTAAAAAATGGTCCAAGTGAAGGTATTGTTGTTTGTTATTAGTATATTGTTAACTTGAATACTAATACACGTAAAGGATAATTTTTTCAGTGCTGAACCTTTTTGAAAGACAAATTTATTTATTAAACACTCTCTGTTAGGATATTTTTACTTCTGTTCGCCAAATATATTTACGTACCATGTCCCTCCCTAAATTTACTTACCGGAGAGGCCCATGCTGCCTAATGTAGGTAAGATTGTTTGGATCTCTTGACTCAGCTGTCCAGAAGAAAATATTAATACAAGAGGTTCAGCTCAGAGCTTGCTGCCTGCTATGTGCGATTTCACTTCTCTAAATATAACTATAGTATCTTTACTTTAGTAACAAGGCGTTAGAAGAGGTTTATCATAAACAGCACAGATTGGCTTGGAGAAGTGTGCAATACAAATGAAATCATTAAAACACAAACAGTCTTTGTGGATAATACAGTAATTACATTAGAGAAATCACTCTCCTGTATTCAACTTATATATGTGATAGATCATAAGTTACCTTAGAGAGACAATAATTTTAAAATGTTTAAACAATTATACCATGAGAGCTTAGTTCTGTAAAATGATCTTAGAAGAGCCATATTTGAATGAATAGATCGGTTCTTGACAGAACTAGAAGTACGATTGCTTTTAACTTTTCTAGGCGTTGACTTTATTTAATCAGAGCTTGAGAACCTCAATGCAGATGTTCGTCAACAATGTTCATTACGGTCCCTACCACCTTGTCCGAGTAGAAGGTGTGGGGAGTGCAGGTCAATAACCTTTGGTACACCTCGCAACAGTATACTAGAAAGAAAACTGTAAAGTTTAGGTGTTGTACAAGGAAATGAGACTACACCACAGCAAAAATTAGTAGGGTATGTATCTTCTAGCAGGTATGAGGGTACACAGGGGTATACAAGCAAGGGCGTACAGTGATTTCGTCGTAAGAAATGTGGGCATATTGCTCCTGACTGCCCTACAAGGGATTCCCGCAATTTTTTTAAGTGTAGCAGGGTAGGGCATATTACAAAAAATGGTCGTGGGAGTAAAGAAAACAGGGTTACTGATCCAGAGTCTTAAGGTGGTCGAGGTTAAGGTGGAGAGCTTCATACTGTTGCAGCGGTGCAGTTGGTAGAAGACACCAAAGTGGGTGCCATTACTATTCAGGAATAAGAAAGTGTTCGGAATGCTTGCGTCATACATTGCATACATTAAGATCACACGATATTTAGACATGTATTATATTCATGAACTCGCGTCTGAATTGAATGACATTTGCGTCTCTTTTGTTTGTTAAAATTTGATTGCAAGGCAAATTTGTTGAGCGATCGTCTCTACTGAACAATGTTTCGTGATCTTTAATGACTTAAAGAATTGAGTAATTTGTTCACTTACTTTTAAATGCAAATAGTGAAATTGTAACTGAAAGAGTCAGACTGTACCATATATATATTTTTTTTGTTTAGTGGATATTCGCGTTGTTGTAATTGCAATACTCGTGACGGATAATGTAAATAATAATCTAATATTTAAAGCAAGAACCATTCTATTCCAGTATTCAGAGATACGAACTTGTAGCGTGGCGATATGTTTATTGTAGATGATATGTGTAGTAACCAGTGGTTGCCCACTCCCCCTATTTATGAAGTAATTGGTTTCAAGTTTCTTTGTATGCCGTTTGTCAAAGTTATGTTATGGTTGGCTTTAAGGGGGATGCTGCGCCAAAGCAGTGCATTTTCACAATTTTCGACGTAACTTTTCCCTTTCGCTTATTACAGAAAATCAAGGCTCAACAATCCGTAGATTACACTTTTGTACACCTTCTTACATTATTACATAGTCAGAGATTTCCTTTTTTTCGGAGTACTGATGTCAGATAGGAAAAATGTCTCCTTTTTTCCTATCTGCCATCACTGCTTCAAAAATAAGACACTTTGTGACTATGTAGTAATGTAATAAATTGTACAAAAGTATCACTTTCGGATTGTCGAACCTTGACTTTCGATAATAAGCGAGGGGAAAAAGTTATGTCAAAAATTGTGAAAATTCACTGCTTTCATTGCATTGAAAATTGGAATACAGTGTATGCAAATGCTATAATATTTTTTAATAAATTGGTTTCAACTCTTGTTAAAAAAAACTGTGTTGAACTTATTTTTTTTAGTACACCACACCATGTTGTATCAAGCCATATCAAATTGTAGCAACACAACTATCGACACAGTTACGAAACAACGACTTGTAAAGAAAAACTTTATATACACTTCACATATACAGTTAAATACATTTATACAATAGAGCTGTACATTATAGTTTTAATTATGTTTGTAACTGACCACATAATTAATCCTGTTACTTTATACAGCAGCGGCTTAAAACCGTTTCACTCCACAAAAGTGTCCAGTTAAATTTGAGCACAGAGTTATCATTTCTTCATGACCGCCAATTGATAAACCATTAAAATGTGCAAGAAAAGTATTCTGCTGCAAACCTATGAGAAGCATAGGTGAAGCAGAGAAATATACATCAAAAAATTGTTTTCACTTAATCACAGCACAGCTTAAAAAAAGTGCGATCTTGGAAAACAATAGCATATAAAACTGTCGTATTTAGCACCTCGCAAAGAACAGAAGGGAAGAAGCTAAGTGTCAGCTGCAACCTTCTCCCAGAAACACGTTGGCCAATAATATTTCAGTCAATGTTGTCGTTGTAAGTAGTAGCGGGGAGATGTGGAACTGTTGACGGCCCAGGTTCCAGCATTTCACTTGAACTTGCGCTGAAGCTTGGCTTTCTGTGAACAAATGACGTACAAGTCAGCAATCCAGTCGTTTACCTGACAACGTCACATCGGGAGACGTTGATGGAAAGACACGAGTCACCCAACAGAAGTTTAAATTTACACTTTGTTTTGTGGTCAAAACAAGTGTTTTTTTTTTATTTCTATATATCGATTATAGCACATTACATAAATACTTTTTATATAATGGAAGACATCACACTCACATAAGCAAATATTATGTGTGAGTGCTACTAGACAAATTATTTTCTATAGCTGCGGTTAATAATGTAAGAAAACTTGTCATCTGGTATAAATTAATTTGAGAACAAAAATTGAATGCTGCATGAATAAAAAAATTAGTTTTTGATGGATACAGATTGTATTTAACAATTTGAAATATAAAGAATGTAAAAATAATTAACTACAGTAAAACTACTACTTAAAGATTAAAGACAACTCATCATCAGTTAAGTTATTTAACCATCGATCAATATATTTTTTTATAGTTTTATTTTTTATATTTTCAGGAAGAATTGCTACAATTTTTGAAAGCAAGAATGTGGATGATCTTTGAGAAATGGTTTTGTGAACTAGGGGAATTGGTAAATTTTGGTTTAAATTATAGGATATGAGATAAATACTGTACTGGTAACTTTTTGTTCAAGAAATTGACTAATATGGTTCTAATATACAATTGTCTGATATTTAATACTTTCAAACGACTGGAAAGTTCTTTTACATTGTGCAGTTCCTACTTAATACGGTGTATTTGCCTACTTTGCTCTGCAGTTCGTCTTATAACGAACATATGAATGTGTATTATTTACTGAAAATTGTTTACAAATGTGTTCAATATTAAGGCTTATAATCTATTCCTGCCACCAACTCAAAACTCTAAATTGCTAACAGGTGTTCACGCAGTTACAACCTCGCTATCCTCTAGTGACAGGGCAAATCGGATCATGCGACTGAAACAACCTAGTTAACTTTACTTTTCGTAAACGAATTTTTTTCCTACAGGATGGTCCAAAAGTCCCGTATCAAAGGAAAAACAATTTGCATAAAATGTGTGTCAGGCAAATGATAGAACGTGTTCATGTGATTGCCTGGAACATTTAAACACATCATTCACTCCTCGCAGAATGTTTTTCTCTAACACGGGAGTTATAGCACAGTCCTCGGCAGGAAATCGTTCTTGTAAAGTGTGTACTTCCTTAATATTCACACTAAAAACATTGGGTTTTAGATATTCCCACACAGCAATATCTATTGAGTTTATATTCGGAGAAGAATTCAGTTGCATGAAAAGATGTGGTAGGTCTACGACTAATACTGCGGCTAATTGATGTACTTACAAGTCCTTTGTCGTCCAGCTTAGACTTCTTCACATCTCGTCGTTGTTCCTGCAACCTCTTCACTTGTTGTGCTCTGTAAGTTATACAATACAAGCTCATGTTATATGTACACAGCCGGTTATATAACCACAACACACACACTTTGTCGCCACTCCGTCACTGATTACATACTAACACAGACATGAAATGACGTGGCGGCTCATTAGATACGGGTGAACTAGGCCGCTCATTGGCTGGCCGAGCTCGTTGATACCAGCCCCGTGTATGTTTGACTCCTGCTTGTTACTGCAAGTTTCCTATTGGCGGTAGCATCGGCGTCGTAAGTATTTGATTTTTGGAGGGGACGTCACTGGTAGAGAAAGTGTACATATAACCTACGTAATAAAGGGGTGTGTAGGAGTCTTCCACCGGGAAATTTAAAATTTTAAGTTGCAAAATGCTGCTATTTAAAGAGTTTCTGCATTAAAATATTTAAGGAAATCTTAATCTTAAAAAATCTTAAAAACTACGAAATTTTTTTGGGGGGACGTGTCTCCCCCCCCCCCCTTTCGACAACGCTGGGTGGTAGGTGTTTCCGCCATGTTGCTGGCGTGTGTGATTGATTTTGCGTGCTACCTGCTTTTTATCTGTATTCGTAAATAATCTGAGACTCAATTTCTTTCCTAATTAAATGGCCAACAGCTTTCGCCAGCAGCTTTAGCCCACGGCCAGTATCAATGATGAAGAACAGAACACACATATATCAGCATACAGTCTACTTTAAGGGCGCGGTTCAGCTCGGTTTTCAACGTCTTTTATATATATATATATATATATATATATATATATATATATATATATATATATTTGTACGAAATATTTTTTTCTCATTTTAGACATAAATTGTGACTAAATCTTCCTCTTAGGAAATTGTTGTATCTCTCATAGTTTTCGCGTAATGAGTCGTAAACGTCAAAATTTGTTATTTACGGTTTTATGTACGCCACTAAAACCAACAGACTTACCAAACCGAAAAAATTAATAGTGTATAACAATGTTGTAGGCTACGAAATGACATATATAAAACAAAAAATAAAATATTTTTGTAATTAATAAAAAATGCTGAATTTTGATACGAAAACTTAAAAAAAATTTTTTAATACAAAAATTTATTTATTTTTGTTTTTATATGTCAAATCATAGACTACAACATTGTTATACATTGTGAATTTTCTCGGTTTGGTATGTCAGTTGGTTTTAGTGGCGTAGGTACATAAAACTGTAAAGTGCAAATTTGGACGTTTACGACTCATTACGCGAAAACTATGAGAGGTACAACAATTTTAAAAGAGGAATATTTAGTCATAATTTATGTTTACAATAAGAAAAAAAATATCTGGTACAAATATAAAAACATAAAAAGACGTTTACAAATGAGTTTAGCCGCGCCCTAGGGAGTATTGATCCCTATCGCCTTGGATTTATCTGTTTCTTCTCGATAACTTCTATTCCAGTCGACGAATCAAAACTTTTGTCACGACAAGGCATAGATACAAACTTAATCGATTTTATGTAACTACTGGAACAATAATATATTCATTATTTTGCAACGGGAAACAGCTGAAAAGGAAAAATTGCTTTATTTACGGGAGCGACTACAGAGGTCGCAAAATTAACAGAAACAATGCCATATGGATTCCAAAAAGTGAATGAAACAATAAACTATGCCTTGTCAGCGTGAAAAAAGTAAAACAATGTGTCTATTCCCTGATTTATAATTAAAACCGTAAAACCGATCTGACAGGGATCAATCCTCCTTAAGATCACAATAAACCTCTAGAAACACCGAGAATGACGACAAAGCACAAAGCGTGCTGACAACCGGAAACAGGAGCCAGAAACACACCTGGACGCCATAGCCGCTTACGGAATCGTAGTAGCTACGATCTACTCGGTAGTATTGGTCACGTGATCAGATTTACTCGGGGGTTAGATGGTGATCGGTTTTCCGGAGCGTACGACAACTCCAAGGCTGGCGGACTATTTTAAAAAATGCGGTAAAATATGCAGAAGTGGTAAATTTCAGTCGCCGTAAACCAAGTTCAGATACTGGCGACTGTACTTGTACAATATACGAGCATAGCATTGCAATGCATCAATATATACTGTACAGACATGCCAGAGTTAACCTCCGAAAACATATCTTCTTTTGTGCTAGTGTTTGTTTGCTGCTGGTTTTCCACTTTGGTCCCGAGCAGAGCATACCTCAGTAGATCTGGTGAAGTGATCGAGTTCAATATATAGAGATTCTGAACGCAGGTAGACTGTACTCACAGTAGGTAATCGAACGGCATTATAATAACTTCAACTCTCGAGTAGATAGAATAATGTTCTCATAAGAGCCTCACGGCGACTACATCAGAAGAACTTCAGGCTGCAACACTTGCGAGCGGACAGCGTAAATGAACTTGTAAAACGTAACAGCAAGTACTTCGTTTAAGGTAACTTTCATTAAGTTGTTTCACTTAGAAGATGTCACTATGATTTGGCAATGCCTCTGCACAAACTGTTTTCATACTGTCCACAATTTTATGTAAGGCACATTGTAAGAAATTCAAGCTTTTGGCTGAAGTTGAGCATATTACGAATTCTATTAACACTATTGAAACCTGAAAATGAATTACGTCAGAGAGCAAGGAACGATTATTTACTTGAATAATTTTGATTTTGTATAGAAACATTTTCCACATAACAGCAAATGAAATGTGAAATATCAAGCGTTTTCGGAAAATATGAGATCCCAACCTTCGAATTTAATACTGGTTTTATGGCAAAATAGGTCTTCTTTAAAGTTGTTTTGTATAAGGCAGTACTTCCCAGGAACATTGCACACCCTTACAGCAGTGTAAGCTGTACTTCAAAGCCAGGATAGTTATTGTAATATGTAAACACTAAAACTTATACTAAAGTTTTATTTCTTCGATACTTTTAGCATGTCGGTTATAAAAACAATGTTGTTAAAAACAAAACAATTAAGTCACAATTTAGGGCCTAACTGATAAGAGTGTCTTGTGTTGGAACTACCGTATATTCCAGGTGTACCAATGTTGTCCACAAACACTGAAAGATCTTACTAACCCACGACGATGTTACTACACTCATTCCTAAGTACTCGCTGGAAATAGTAAACTGGGTAATACTCAATTATTGTATCATTGTATCATCACGATGTAATATTAAAAGTGTGTTGATGTATAACTACAATATGAGTAAGTTATAATTCGCGGATAATATATTTTCTTCTTTTAATTTCGCTTAGTTTGGTTTATAATAACCTTCCTTACCTAGGGTATATTTCTAATCTGTCATGTAGGCAATTCTCCGTAAATCCACCGGTATTCAAAGATTTAGTGACAAATTAACTCATGGCCGACGTTTAGTAAATACACTTCCTTATTTTAGAAATGCAGATAGCATAATACTCAAGGCTAGGAGAGGGGTTTGGGGTTTGCACAATTTGCCACAGCATTCAATACAAACGTTTATGGAGATGTACGATATTATTAGAGGTTTCATAATCTAATTATTCTTAATAATACCATATTAAGAGATAAATTATTTTATTCTAGAAAACGAAATAAAGCGAAAGGACTTTTCAAAGGAAACAATCAACGATTATATTCCTGTCGATCAGTGTTACCAGAACGAAGGAGAAAGAAAATAAATATTCCAGAACAGGCAACTACACACGGGAGTCGTCGCGCCCTGACAACTGGACACTAGGGAGATAGTCGAGAACTACGAGAACAACAGACAGCAGGGACAAAGGTAAGGTGAGTGGGCTGTACGTATCGTCGACAGCGAAGACATCATAGACGGACACACACACAACTTGGTACAATGACAGCAGCTGGGAGACGAGTCGGCCGTGTCTTTGTTAAGCAACCATCCCAACATTAGGCTGAAGCGATCTCGGGGAAACAATGGAAAATCGAAATCAGGATGGCTATATTCGGGGATCGAACCCGGGTTCTCCCGAATGCGAGTTCAGCGTGTTACGATTACGCCACCTCGCTGTGTAGCAGGGAAAAGGAGAGATACCCCCGAGAAAACCTGCTGCCAACGGAATGCCAACATCTGATAGCTGAATGATCTGTTAGTGGTAACCTCATGCTTATTGCCAACATACAGTTGGAAATGAGGGTAACGATAAGTAATTTAACATACAAATATAATACTTTTACTTTAAGAGAATATAAACTAAAATTATCTACCGTTATATTTCCAAGCAAATTTTAATTTATGCAAGGAACTTTTATACGACAGTCAAGTCCCGATTATCCGCACTAATGGAGGGAGCCGATCCCTCGGATAATCCAAAATCGCGGATAATCCACGTTTACCCTTTCTTAGATCTCAATAGAAAGAAAATGGTCGAATTAATTCCTGCAATAAAATACAGTAATTACGAAACAGTAGACTCTGGATTATCCGCATTAATGATTAGGTGATATGTGCTAATAATCTAAAAATAAAAATTATAAAAAATTACGGATGTCTTATTTATCTAAGATAAAAAAACCTCGTTAACCCATTCATGCGCGACACGCTGTATATTCTTGTTATTCCATTTAAGTGCAGACTAATTGTTTCGCTTTCTGGAAAATGCTTAAAGCTTCTTCAATTCTTTCAAAATACGGCTACGGGAATAACTCGGTGAACATTATGCGAGTAAACACAGCATGTATTATTAAATACCAAAAAAAATATTTTAGAAAACATTTTTTTTTATCTTTTTTCTACTATTTAAAGTGAAATATTTTGCGCGGATAATCCGCATACGGATAATCGGGAGTCTAGTGTACTTGTGTGTTTTTCTGCGTGTATTCTCTGTTTTTCTGTGACATACCATTTTCTGCAATGGCGTATGTTCAAAATACTTCTTTGGTATCAAACTTTTATATCTCCAGCGAGTATTTGTTACATGTATCAAAAAATCTGATTTTTTAAATGTATAGAGTACCTACACAGAATACATTGAAATTAAATTTTCGAAAGTATTGAAAATTATTTACTTCAATTGAGTAAATACTGGAAAACAGAGAACTTGGTCTCAATCTAAAAGGTATGCTTGAACTAAGCTTACCGTGCTGACCAGATGTGTGCCAAATGCACACACGTTACAACAGAATTATTCACAATGATTTTACAATCAGTCTACCTGAAATTAACGAGCACTATTAAATCTCCTCACCTCATCTAGTTATGTAGTATCTCCCCACCTTTGTATCTACATCTACACATACTTATATCTATATTTAGTGTATCTCTCCACGTATATCTCTCCATTGTTCCACCTATATTCCTTTATCTCTCCACTTCATTGCACGTAACTATCTCATTTAACTTTATCTCCCTAGCCATGTCTGTGTGACAAAAAAAATTTAGTTGCCAGTAACAAGTTGTACTCGATATTTGACAATATTATAACTACCCTAGCTGTATCTTCCTTTGCATCCCAACACTTACTTTTCTTTTATTATCCTCTGTTGCTCCTTCTTCCAGATGTCTTTGAAGTCTGTACAGAACGGAGACCAAAGCGCGAAGAATTCCTTGGGGTCCAGCTCATCTGGTTTAATTCCTCCCTTTGGTTGATACTGGTAAAACTCCATTGTCGCTATGAACCTGCAACCCGGCTCAAATACTATATGTCATGTTTCAAGTTGTGTGAAACACACTACATATGACAGCGTGCTATCAGAACAGTGTATGGGGAGACGCTTATGAAGGAAGCAGTATTCAGCATAACAGAAGTGACATATAACATTTATAGCGAAGATAATTATAAAGTGGTCTCAGTAAATGTGTAACGTTCCAAAAGGCACAATCTTTAACTTCTATCACGGTCTATGAAGGTAGAGGTCTTGACACTGAGGAATAACATGTGACTCGCTTCTTGTCGCCGAGCGCTAGTAGTTATTTGGTGGAAGATTTGTCTTGTTTTTGTGTTTGGCTTAGCTTAAAATGTGAAGTTTTTACCGGAATTGCGAGTATTATATCAAAGAAAAAAATGGGAACAATTTTGTATTGGAACACATTTTTTTACAACAATAAAATTTAATTTTTCAGTTTTTTACATGTAGATGCACATTCCAACGACTCTAAAATTTTGTAGGGCACGAAATATAGTTTTTGTTCGAATGTGTTCACTAAAACAATAATACATAATATATTTCTTCTGACTACTTTTATAAACAGTTCCACACGTGCCAATGCATTTATATACATGGTACATGTATATACTATATCAGCTTACCTTATTAACATTATTTTATGTAAATAATTGCAAAAATGTTAAAACGCGTGATGTAAACAAAACAAATCTTCCACCAAATGACTACTAGCGCTCGGCGACATGAAGGGGTTACTTTCTCTTGCTGGAGAGCATACGCAGTGTCAAGACCTCTTCCTCCTAGACCGTGGTTTCTACAGACCTTATAACAGCATATACTGGCTGTAAATATTCTCGGCGACACGACGAGAGATACAGAGAGACGCAGGGACACAGCTGCCGGTTTTACAGTAACAAGAACAACGTGGCTTATTGTGCTACTGAGCTTGAGAAGTTAAACTCATTAAACTTACTTCTGTTTGCATTCCTGGAGATGAGCGAACTCTCCCGTCAACTGATCGTTGGCTGGAAAACAGACACATATACATCAGAACAAACATTCCTCAAGTTAATGGCTGTTCCCGAATTGTGCCTTGAAGGATCATTTGCACCCTCGCATCCTTGAAAAGTGCACCGTGAAGGATGCGGCCATTTTTTAATTCGTGTCCGAATTCTACCGAGGATTCAAGATGCACCCTTCCACACATCCTTGGCTCAAGGATGCGTGGCAATCATCCTTATGCCCTTGCGATAGTCATTTGTTTGAATTGGGAATTCGGAAGGTATGTTTATACACAAATGCCCCCTTATCGCGAAGGATGCATTGCTGTGAAGGCTGCGAGGATTCAGGGATCCGAGGATTAATCCTATGAATTCGGAAACAGCCAATGTAGTATCGCGATGCCTATGCTGAGTTTGTAATATCTATTAAGAAATAAACAGTAATATGTACATAATAATGTACAGCTATATCTCCGTGTCAGTACACAGGCAATAATTTGCGCTCAATACTTGGGATCTTCTCAAATGTCAGACTCACCTCTCTTCAAGAACGCCTCCATCTTCTCCTTGAAAGGCTGCACGTTGTCCTCGTTAGATGCACCAATCACTTTCTCAGTCTTTGTCTCGCAAGCTACCAAACAAGTGAGAACACACCCAGTAGTAGCCAGTACCAAAAAACTAGAATTAAGGCTTGTTCCCTAGTTTTTTTTTCAGACTGGTGCCAATAACTCAAATATTTTCTAAAATAAAATTTTGAAAAAATTTAATCAATGTGCAATCACACGATGCACAATACTGTGGACGCGTTTTTTAAAATAATGTATCATTCGACAGCAAAAAAAAAATAATAATTTCCTTCACTTTTGCTTATTTTCACGACGAAAGTGGTAATTTGGGTAATGAAATCTAAAAAACTGTTCAGCATTATTCTACAAAAAAAAATTCAGCTACAAATTATAACATATAAGTGTCAAAACTGTGCAGCGAAATTTTGATACAAGTATTAGGTAGCAATAAATAATATTTTCGAAATCACTGCAAAACTCCGTAACAAGGTCTTAAACAGTGTGATTCGCCAGTGCAAACACGTTCAAGTATCAACAATAAAGAGGGAAAACATCAAAGCCAAAAATTCTACAATATAATAACCTCAGTAATTTTGAATTCATGATTACAATGGATGTTCAAAACTAGCTAAAAACATTTTATTGGTCATGCGCCATTGAGGACGAATGTTGCCAAGTCGTCAACAACCCGCAAATAAAAAAATTAACAGGGAACACAGAATAGGATGTTATCAAGAAATATATGCCTGTCAGTCTGCTGCAGTTGCTCAAATTATACATCTGCCAGAAAGTAAAAACATTCCAGTTACCTAACCGTTACCTAAGTTGTCGACTAAGGTAGCCTAATTTCGTCTTTATTTGGTTATTTTGTTTCATTGAGAATTTTCAACACTTAAGGGCGGGGCTACAATTTTCATCACCATTTATTAATTTTTTTTTGTACCAGATATTTTTTTTTATTTTAGACACAAAATGTGACTAAATTTGTCTCTTATGAAAATTTTTTATCTCTCATAGTTTTCGCTTGAATTAGAAAAAAATGGTAAAACGAAAAATAAAAGTTTAAAAAAATTCAAAATATTTTTTTTTTAAATACAAATAATTTTTATTCTTTAATTTTATGAGCATGTCATTGTAGCCAGCAATGTCTTTATCCACTGTGATTTTTTTTAGTTTGGTATATCAGTTGGTTTTAGTGTAGTCGTTAAAACGAAAACATGCAAAATATGACTAACAAGCCATTACACGAAAACTATGAGAGATAAAAAAATTTCATAAGAGCCAAATTTAGTCACATATTGTGTTTAAAATAAGAAAAAATATCTCGTACAAATCAAAAATAAAATAATAATGATGAAAATTGCGGTTGACCTGCCCTTAACAACACTCGCTCACAGTGGGTGTCCAAAATAAACATTTTCAGGTCAGGTGGGCAGTTTACCTCGGCTGAAGATAATACTAACATATTTTTAGTTAATAAATTTACTATGAAATACAATTTAAATATATAATATTTTGCAGTGTGGAAACACTTCTAAACAAATATTTCACATGCAAATGAAGAAGTTATTTGGCTTTCTTCGCCATTAACATTGCTCAAGTCTTCGCAAGATTGTGTTGAAAATATCACACATAACCTGATGTACACACACGATAAACCTAGGCTGTAACTGGTGGATACATCGAGTCAATCGAACTGTATCAAACAGAACGTCCAGGGTCAACCGGTGAATTTTCTAATACGTAAAAACGTAGTTTTAAAACGAGAGTATGCAAAATACCAACATCTTATTACTTACTTTTAAGTTCAGTCTTAAGTTTTTCCAAATCGTTTTTCAGGTCTTCAAAGTTAACACTACCGGCTCGGTCGATATCTCCTGGCTCGGGTATTGGTAAGGCCAAGTTTAGCTCAAGGCTGGCGTTGTCAGATGATTTCTGCAAGCAACGATACAAACTGCGTACACAGAGACGTTCGAAAGTGGCTGTTTCTCGACTTTAAAAAGTTATCTTCGTTTCTAAATAGCATCTACTTAATTCAGATATTCGGAGCTCCGCTTTCTTTAATAGTCACCCAACCCAAATGCGCGTATTAAGGGCGGTTCACCACAGTTTAAAACGTCTTCTATTTATTTTTATACTTGTACAAGATATTTTTTTCTTATTTTAAATACGAATTGTGACAATCATCCTCTAAGGAAATTTCTGCATCTCTCATAGTTTTTTGCGTAATGAGTGGTAAACGTCGAAATTTGCATTTTACGGTTTTATGTACGCCACTAAAACCAACGGACATACCAATCCGAAAAAAAATCACAGTTTATAAAAGTGTTGTAGGCTATGATTTGACACATATAAAAACAAAAAGAAATACCAAAATTTTTGTATTTAAAAAAAATTGTTTAAATATTTAAATTTTCATTTCAAAATTCAGCATTTTTATTAAACACAAAAATATTTTATTTTTTGTTATTATATATGTCGAATCTTAGCCTACAACATTGTTATATACTGTGATTTTTTTCGGTTTGGTATGTCCGTTGGTTTTAGTGGCGTGCATAAAACCGTAAATTGCAAATATTGATGTTTACGGCTCATTACGCAAAAACTATGAGAGCTACACAAATTTCCTAAGAGGAAGATTTAATGACAATTTATGTCTAAAATAAGAAAAAATATCTGATAAAAATATAAAAAGATATTGAAAACTGAGGTGAACCGCGCCAACAATGTCTACTAAACCAAATTTTAAATTCGGAAAAATAATTCTGTGTTGAAGTGGTACAATGTAAAGAAAAAATTTGATTTTATTACAATGCAGTAATAAGTAGGTATAACATTTATTTGTTAAGTCTTTTCATATAACCGGTATGATTTTTTGCAATGATGTAAATCAATTGCCTGAAATAATATACAAAATATGGTCTCGTAAATTTCTGAAATATATGTTTGAAAAAGTTTTGTTTTACTTGTGGAAAGATTCTTGCAATGCGGGCGAGCTACAAACTAATGGAAGTATTGTGGACACACGCCATTGCAGGAAATGGTGTGTCACAGGAACCCAGAGAATAAACACGAACAAATTGACAAGTAAACTAACAATGCAACTTTGTTTGCACTGACAAACAAAGATACAACTTATACAATTCCACAAGGAATTCAGTCAGTAATTTACATGAAAATAACACAAACGAGACAAATAATAATTACAACAACAGATAATCTGTCTGTTGGAATTATTATCTGTTTGTAGTTTCGCACTTACTGACGGAATTCCTTTGGTAGAATAATCTAAGTTATGTATTTTTTCTTTGATCGTTTTTCGGTGCTTCGGTGCTCGTTTGTGTTATTTTCTTGTAAATCGTTGGATGAATTCCTTGTGGAATTGTTTAAGATCCTTGTGGGATTGTGTAAGTTCCTTGTGGGATTGTGTAAGTTCCTTGTGGGATTGTGTAAGTTCCTTGTGGGATTGTGTAAGTTCCTTGTGGGATTGTGCAAGTTCCTTGTGGGATTGTGCAAGTTCCTTGTGGGATTGTG